>SBIQ01000168.1:0-19411 GCA_014805555.1 Astathelohania contejeani | reverse complement strand
TCTACAAAACACACACATATGGATAGACAGTTTTGGACTTGAATTCCAAGTTTGCACTTGTCCAGCAGCTTCTGACACCCAAAACTACTAGTAAATTCTCGTCCTAGTTTAACGTCATTTCGGACTAAATTATTTTATAAATATATATTATTTTGCAGTAAAGAGATTAACAGACATTTGCTAAATTGTTGTGAATCGCGGATAAATATAAAAAAGAATAAGAATTTGATACTATCAACATTCATTAAATACATCAAATATTTATTTTTTTTATTATTTATAAATATAAACGACTATTTCTTTAAATAGTATCTTTATAATTTACTTACACCTTACTATATAGCTATAATTGTATAAAACTTTTATTATTTAATATTTTTATGATCAATTTTTATTAATAGTCAGTGGCAGCGATGAATCGGTTATTTAAAAGAAAAAGATTTATGCAAATAAATATATTATATATTTAATAAGTAAAATATTAATTATAGAAATAATGATATACGTTTGCATTATATCCAATCAACTGTGCTTAAAAAGACGCTCGAAACCATCTTTCTGAAGCATCGAAAAAGTATTGAGGATGGATTGGAAGCGATGGCTGTTGTTGAGAAAGCAGTCGACGCTCTAATGAAAGCTAGCGGAACTGGATGTCTACCGCAGGTCAAAGGAAAATAATATCAAAAGTAATACTATTAAATATAACCCCATTTAAATAAAATTCTACGTTTGTATTTATTTTTATATTAGATATCCATTTTCATATGTTTTTCGCTTTATGTACATTTTGATGATATAAATAGCTACTATTATTATACTTGTTTCTAACTACATTTATTTATCATGTATCTTGTAAGTTTTGCGGCATATGTTTTTGAACATTTACATTATTAACTATTTTACTTTAGCTGGCGATATTTATTCAACACGTTTAATTATTACTATTCCTCTTATTTACTATTTTAATTATTACGAAAATTTTTTTATATTTTATTTTAGATAGAAATGAATTATTTATAAACATATATACACCTACCTATCACATATAATATCATTTTGATCAACTGTATATTTTATTCATTCCTTAAATTTTCTCTACAGATAATATTTAACCACCAATGACTATGATGTTTAAGTATTGGCACTACTTTTGATTTCTACATCTCCCTTGTACCAACTTATATACAGAAATTATAAAAATATTATATCGACCTCATTTTATTTACCCTTTTATAAAATTCTATTACATGTCTATCAAACACACTTGATTTTAGCATACAATCCGAATCATAGAAGGGTTCCATCATTTCCCTGTTATATTTCTTACTGATAAAATCCAAAAATTTATACACATCCTGCGATTTCCTTGCGGTATTAACATAAATTATTTTAAATCCGCAGTACATTATAAATACAGAAACCTTTTTTCCGAATTGATTACCAATAGTATCATAAAACATATTATTATTTAATAAAACGAGTTCATCTAATATATCCATAGATGCATATGCCAGAAGATACATAGAGATATACTCTCTTTCAGTTTCTATATTAAATTCTTTTTGGTATACTATATCGTTTTCAGTATTTATTATTATTATAAGTTCACCCTTTTCATTTGCCATATTTTGGGTTATAAAATATAAACTTTATATTACAGAAGGTCTTATAAACAAACTATTCAAAATATTTAAATTTTAACTCAACAGATTTTCAGTTTTTTTATTGAAATAAAATAATGATGCCTAAATTCAAATAGTACATTGTCTTTTGATTAGTATCACTAATATTTTATTTATTGTTTACTTAATTATCACATATAATATTTATAAAACGGACATTTCTATATTAAGAGCATAATGGCTTATATAAATATTTTTTAATTACCGAAAATTTTTAATCATACAAATTAGTAACGAATAATTTTGCATAAATCAACAATATTCCTTTATCAATGTTATTACTCCTTTTATTTAAAATCCAATAAACCCATGCAACGATACAAACCCACCACCCACGATGAAGAGTACATAACATTGGAGGGACGAAGACCTAGCTCGCTTAGATTTATCTACTATGCTTTATGCATATCTACACTAGGAATATTTTATATAATAGTAAAGCATTTTCCAGTTATAAAATATGCACTTACAACAAAGTCATGTCCGCTTATTAATGCAAATTATATACTTGCAACAAATTGTTATGCAAAGAAAGAGTTGGTTAAGATAGAAACAATTGTACACGGTATCGAGACAGCATCTCTTAAAAGATACCTACGCAATGGAAAAGCAAGGGTCGTTGAGACGCAGTACATGCGGTTTATATATGACTACGAGCTGAATCGATTTGTAATTCCTCCCCCATATAACTGCTGCCAGGCAAAAACAAGGAAAGAAAAACGTATTATATACGGACCTAATATAATAGATGTTAAGCAGAGAAGTATAAAGCAAATTATTCTTGATAATATACTATCACCACTATTCCTCTACATTATAGGGTGTGTTATGCTTTGGTGCTTTATTAATTATAAATTTTATGCTTCAATTATGCTTATAGCTTCTGTGTATTCACTTTCCAATGATATATACAGGGACATTTGTGCAAGAAGAGAAGCTTTGGGGCTTGCCGGAATTACACGGTATGCAATGCTGTTTCGTAACGGGAAGTGGGTTAGCACAGATACCAGAAGCCTATATCCTGGAGATATAATCAGCATAGACACAGTTACTGATTTCTTCTGTGATGTCCGGGTTATTAAAGGGGAGTGTATAATTGATGAGAGTTTTTTAACGGGGGAGACAGTTCCTATTTCCAGAGGGGAAGGGAGTATCGTATATGCAGGAACCAAAATCTTAAAAAGCCAAAGACAATCTGATTATGTAGAAATGGATGAACAAAGGCAATTTTATAAAGTAAGGAATTTGATAAAAAGAAATACTAATAATGATATAAATAATACTACAAATAATAGTGATATTAATATGAATAATAATGATATTACTTATGATATTAATGGTGATGTAAATAATCAATTGTCATCACCTGCTATAGGTGTTGTAATATCCACTGGCTTTAATACTGCACGAGGAAGACTTATTAGAAGCATTTTGATTCCTCATCCACCAACATTTCGGTTTTATAAACAAGCAATTCAATTTATGGGAGGCATGTTTGGCTTAGGTGTATTACTTACTTTACTGACTATTTTATTCCTTTACATCAGAAAGGTATCATTTATAGACGCATTAGTTTATAGCTTGGATCTTTTCACTTGTCTCCTTGCTCCTGCTCTTCCTACTACTATATGGATTGGATTAGATATTTCTGCAAAAAGATTGAATAGAAAGAATGTCAGATGCACGGATAATAAACGTATTAATTCTGCTGGAGTGACAGATATTGTTATCTTCGATAAGACAGGAACACTAACAGAAGATGGACTTGATGTATTGTGCTTTGATAATGGATTTGAATCATATACCAAATTTGAGGAAATGAATCTCATTATAAGAAATGCAATAAGCTCATGTCATGCTGTACGAATATTGGAAGAAGAATACATTGGAGATCCATTGGATATTAAAATGTTTTTATTTACTGGAAATAAATTAAATGAAGATGGAATAATTGAAACAAAAGATGGAAATATTAAAATAGTACAAACATTTGAATTTGATGCTAAGCTAAGAAGAATGAGTGTGCTAGTGGATTTAGATGGTGGTGGTTATAATATATTTACTAAAGGGTCACCTGAAACCTTGTTAAAAATATTAAAAGATATTCCTGAAGATTATGAAGAAAGGGTAAGGGATTTTACATTGGAGGGGTATAGGGTCTTAGCAATGGGATATAAACCTGTTAATAACGATATCATAGATAGAAACTTGGCTGAGAAAGATCTCTTCTTTTTAGGATTTCTAGTTTTTGCCAATAAATTAAAGCCTGTAACACATTCCGTCTTATCAGACCTAACCAGTGCAGGGATAAAATGTATTATGGCAACAGGAGATAACTTACTTACTGCTGTATCCGTGGGAAGGGAATGTAATCTTATTGATAAATATACACCTGTTATATTCCCTATAATAGATGACCATGCGAAAGATGCCAATGATGTAGAATGGGTATGTATCGGAGATGATGAACTAACCTTTGATAAGATAACACTTTCCCTTTATAAAGGGGGTGATAGGATTTCTTATTCTGAATTTTATATTGCTTGTGAAGGAAGAGAATATGAATTCTTTAGAGAAGGAGATCAAACATATTTTAATTTTATCCTTTCTAGAGGAATGATATTTGCACGCATGAATCCTGATCAAAAGAAGATGCTTGTAGAGGATTTTGGATGTCTTGGATATTCTACTTGCTTCTGTGGTGATGGTGCAAATGACTGTGGTGCACTTAAGAGTGCTGAGGTAGGTGTGGCATTGGTTCAAAGTGGATCTACACTTACTTCTAGCTTTACTAGTTCAGTCATGGATATATCCAGTGTTATATCCGTGATAACAGAGGGAAGATCTTCTTTGGTTACTGGCATGTCAAATTTTAAATTTGTGCTTACTACAGCAGTAATTCAATATATAAGTCTGGCTCTACTTTCATGCATCCTTTTCTTTATGAGCGAGATGCAAACCATTCATAACGATCTTATTGTAGTTCTTCCTTTAGCATATCTTATGACACAGTTCGAACCCAATCCCACGCTGTGTAAGAATAGGCCCTGTGACGTATTATTTAGAAAGGACGTTATAATACAATTGGCTGGTCATCTTATAATACAAACATTTTGGTTGATCGTGTCTCTCGCTATATTTTATGAACCAGAGGGTAAGTTATCCTACTGTTCTCGACCATCTACTGCTTTATTTTTTGTATCTGTCCTTCAAAATACATTTCTCGGGTTAGTATATACGCAGGGTACTCCTTTCCGTCAGAGTATAAAAGAGAATTATTTTTTTATGAGCTTTTATACTCTTATTACTCTTTCTACACTATGCCTACTTATTCTACACCCAATATGTCCAACGCTTATTAAAGACTTATATGAGTTTCATGGATTAAAAAGAAGTGAATATGGGGTGCTTTGTGTGATTATAATATTGAATGGAGTGAGTATATTTGTTTATGAAAGATTTGTTAGTAAGATGTCAATAGGGATATCTGGGAGTAGGAAGGATATAGAAGAAGAGGATGAGGAATTATGACTAAGAATAATAAATAGCATGAATGATATTATAAATGATATGAATGATATTATAAATAGTATTATCACCTTATTCTTATTATTATGCACATCACTTCTTAGTTTGTAGAAGTAAATTAAACCCCTTTTAATGGATAAAACACTTTATCACTGCAAATACCCGGACTGTGATAAGGCGTTTAAGAAACCAAGCTTATTAAAATTACATTTAAATACACACACAGACACACGTCCATTCCAATGCTCATATTGCTCCAAAGCATACTTTAAACAATCTCATCTTACGGCACATGTTCTCCAGCACACAGAGCTTCCTAGTCATCAATGCCCGACATGCAATCGTAGCTTTTATACACGGCAAAAACTGGCACGTCATGAACAGACATGCGAGCGGGTGTTCCAATGCAGTAGATGTCAGAAGGTATTTGTCCGAGAAAGGTGGTACCAGAAACACATGGAGAGGCATGTCGGAAGAAAGAGAGAATCTCGGGTGAACGAGTGCGAGTATTGTAAACAAGTGTTCGCTTCCTCGAAATCATTGCGTATTCACATCAAAAATATCCATTTTAAAATCAAGGAGTATATTTGCAAATGCGGGAAAAGTTATGGATATAAAAGATTATTGGAAAATCATAAAAAAAGTTGTTTAGAACACTCTCAAGAATCATTGGGAAAATAATAGAAAGGCCATAGATAATTTATTAAAAGTAAATTTAGATTTATTTTTAGCATGTCTGTCTACTAATTAATAATTTTTTTCTTTATAGATTTTAATTAAAATGATCTATTCATTTGTGTTTATATTTCTTAATTAATAATTAATATTAATATTTTATTTCGTCCGAAATTACGTTAAACTAGGACGAAATTTTACTAGTAGTTTTGAGTGACAGAAGCTGTCGGACAAGTACAAACTTGAAATTTTAGTCCAAAATTGTCTATCCATATGTGTGTGTTTTGTAGATGGTCAACTTACCAATTTTTTTTCATTCCTCTTTAGAGGTGGGAGTTTTAGAGGTTTGTTTAAAAGCCATCAAGTTTCACACATATATTTGGTTAATAGAAAACTCACGAAAATATCCTTAGCTCTATCTAGAGCAAAGGAGGCGCATCTGGAGAAACGAAAAAATATGAAAATTGAATTTGCGCCTAGATAAAACTAAGGCAACACGCAGACGTTCCTCTTATATTGGAATGTCTGCAGTAGGGGGACTCCAGGTAAGTCAGCTGCACGGCTCCATATGGACGCTTACGAGTGACACTAGGATGATATAAGTGCCCTAGTTTGATGCCAAAAGTACCGGGCTACAGGTACCTTGCCTTGCTTGAAAAGCTGATCTGACTACGATAGACGGTATGGGCTTCGAATAACAGCGGTATGAGTACCTAAGGGGAAAAGATTGTCACAATTGAGACGGTTGCTGCACTGGATAAAGAACTTCACATATTATTCCATATATAAAAAGAGCCATTAAAGTATAGCCAAGGAATCATAAATCGTGAAAGATTATGTTTAAATAAAGATTCAATTATAAAATAGTACTATTACGAATTTTATAGATTATTATGATGCGATACTAATATTAGTATTAATAAATAGTAGTATTATATGTTCCATCTAAACTATATACTCAGAATAAAGGAGAATAATAACGTAGGAATAAATATAAAGGATAAGACTGAAAAAATAGTAAAATGATCAGGGAAAATCAATAATGGTGTTGATAATTGTAGGCAGTGAAATAGAACACAAAACATAATATATAATCATGAGCCTCTTTTAAATATCAATATATAAATAAAAAGTAATTACTTTTAATAATTTATTGTTCATCTAATTCATTGTCTTTTATAATAATCAGTTATCCATTTTTCTTCTTCTATTTTATAATTAACCCCCAGAAGTGGGCATAATCTTCCTAATAATTTCCCCAATTTCTTTTTCTTCTTCCATTCCTCTACATATTTAGCCATTCGTAATTTTATTCTTCCATCAAATTTCTTAATTATATTTAATACCTTGATTACCACACCCGGATTATCATCATTTCCAATCACCATAATTAATCGTAACCATTCAATATCACTTATTGGAGATTCGGATGAATCCACGCGTCTTATTACACCACCATCTTTGATTATACCATCCATAAGTTTAAGTACCATCAATTTAGAACCATAATTATTTCCTTCCAATACATCAAGAAGATCATTTAAATCCAAAGTTCGATTCTTTACTAATTCATAAATTTTATTTCTTTCAGTGTCACAATAAACATACTGGAGTTGATGAATCAGTTCTTTCACCATTCCATCTTCTATTTCATATTCTTCAAGCTTGGGAAAAATGTCAAGATATTTTAAGGGATCTAAATAAAACATCTCATAAATTCTTTCAACATTTTCCTTTTCTATCTTCGAAAAATCTATCATTTCTAAGCATAATACACCAATATTATCTAATTTACACCTTTTAAATAGTAAATTAAAAAGTTGTTTGTTTATATCTTTCATACCCGTCTTCTTTATTATTTTTAAATTCTCTTCTATTACTTTATCATCTTCAGAATCTAACTCGCTTATAAAATGTGATACATCTAATTCATTATCATATTCGAGAAGATGGTTTACTAATTCCAATGCTATGTGTCTATGATCTGCCAGGAGTGTGTTAATTAAATTCATGAATGATTCTGAATTATCCTTACTCATTCTAAGTTTTACCATATCAACGAACCCATCTACATCAACCATAATTCCTAAATTAGAAATAGGAAGTCTTCTGATAATCCCTCGAGAAATATTTGGATTATTTATATCTTCTTTTAAATTGTTAATTATAATCTGAAGCCCATCACCTAATTCATAATCACCATTAAGTAAGCATCCTATAAATTCTAAATATGCCCTTTTTAATTTACCCGGTTTTATAAACTGAATTAATCCACTAATGATTTCTTTTGATGAAACAAAATATTCTTTAAATAAAAGAAGTGCTTTATCGATTTGATTATATTTTATAAGGTCAAAAATATTGGCCACTATAGATTCGATATTTAGTTTACCTTTTTTGATCATCGGTCGGATCGATTCTTCAACATGTTCTCTTTTTATTATTTTGGGCTTATTTTCTTTTTTCTTAATGCTTTCCCGAACTACGCTTTTTAATATTTTATTTGGCATGCTTTTATTCTCTTTTTCCATATTTTCATTTTGTTTATTCGCCATAAAATCATTTATAATGCTGAATGGATGTATATTCCTGTTTGCTTCCAATTTATTATAATAATCATGAAGATATCCTATAAAAAACTCATTTTCTTTTCTTGTATGATAAATTTTACATAGCATATTTTTTAGATCCCATATTAAATTTATCTTTTTGAGAATATATTTAATAAAGAATTGAAACATATGCCCATTTAATTTATTCATTAGATTAGTACACTTGAATTCCAATTCTCTAATATTTACAATTGGTGTGCATTCAATTTCATAATATAACCCATAAACTTCATCATGTTTAGACAAAAATAAAAATGTTTCTTTTAAATATTCAGAATCCAATATTTCATTGGGATCCACATCACCTCTCTTTAAATATAATTTAAAATATCCATCTCTCATAATTTTATAAGCATAATCATATAGCCAATCACCACAATTTTTTCTTTTTATTTCTTGTAGCAATTCGTTCTTATCAACAATATTCTCTTTTTTTAAATATTTTACAAATTCACATCCCTCTTTTAATTTTAAATTTTCAATTTTTAGATTATAAATTTCATGAAGAATCAGCAGTAAAGGATATTCTATTTTTTCAATTTTAATCATTTTTATGCAATCCATAATTATCTCGTCTTCGCCAGTATTACATCCTTGATATTTTTTTAATAAAGCTTTCTTTATTATTTTTACTGCGTCCTCTGCCTTAAATTTATATTTTTTAAAAATTTCACATTTCCTTCCGTGAGCTAATAACAAATCATATCCTTCTTCAAATGGTAACAACAATGCAGGATCTTTTATTATATATTCATTTGCCATATTAATAAATCTATTTGAAGTATTATTAAGCATATGTAATATTTTTTCTTTGTTATCAGTTTTTCTAATTATATCAATTATCAAATTTATCATTCGATTTTCTGAATTGCTTATCTCTTTTCTTAAATTTGCATTTTTTGATTCATGAATTACATTCTCTGGTTTATCATTTTTTATTTCATTGATTATATTTTCTGATCCAATACTTTTTAGTTCATCTTCCATGTCTTCAGCTACACTTAATAATTCACTTAGTTCTTGCATAATTTGATAAATTAATTTGTTTCTATTAGCATAAACAAACAAAAAAGCTCTTTCAAAATAAGAATAAAAAGTGACAGCTTTATCAACTCGACAGCTTACATAAGACATAAACACATCAGGAATATACTCATCTCTAAATATCATCATATACTCATCACCTAATTCATACCTACGTATATATTCACCTGCAATAGAAGCTAGCATGCTATCATCCACATAATCTTTAATAAAATTCTCGTCATGTATTTTCATTTTTATTCCTTTTCGAATTAATTCAAAATAATTTCCTGTTATTTGATATTCTTTCTTAAGATGAAATAATATTTGATAATACAAGTCAATGTATAAATCTGGATCTAATTCAAAAAGATAAAAAAATAATTCTGTATGAGCTGTAATATAATTATTAGATATAATCTGATTATATAAATAAGTAGACATATTATGCTGAGGTATTTGTCGTATTTGGGATAGCACAGGAGATTGCTGAATTAGATAATCTAAAAGATCTGTGAATGTATTAAAGTGTTTGGTGTGATGTAATTCCTTTATTTTATTTTTCATAGGGGATAAGATTAGTAATAAATATAAATAATTAATACTCATTTACATTTGAGATCTTTTAAAGGAATCGATGCTTTTATATCTCTTGGATTTAAACTAAAATATTGCTTAATTTTAATTTTAGTTTCAGAATTTTTCATTACTTTATAAACAAATAAAGCGCCTTCTTTAGATTTACTGACAAAGCCTTCATTAATTAGCCTTCTTATTAAATTTCTAATATGAGGAAGACTTATTCCCATTCTATTACTTAACCATCTTGGATTATTAATATTTTCATTGTAAATAATTGAAAGACATCTTCTCATAATTCCTAATTTTTTATAATAATTTAGCTTTTTAGATGAAGTGAATAAACATGTAATGCAAATATAATCTCCTGAAGGAATTCTTTTATCGGTATTAGAAAAAAATCCACAGCAAACTGTATGATTCCAATATAAACACCTATCACATTGTAGCATATCTGAATCATTGACATTAATTCCACAAATGCATTTAATTTTATCCTTTTTATTAAGAAAATTGGTGTTATGATTTATGATTTGAGGCTTAGTTATATTATTAATGGTATTAGAAATAAAAGTATTATTTTCATTAGTACATTCATTAATATTATTTTCATTAATACATTCATTAATATTATTTTCATTAATAGATTCATTAGTATTATTTTCATTAGTACATTCATTTGTATTATTTTTATTAGTACATTTATGTTTATAGTCAAATTCTGTATGTATTTTTAAACTGGCTGATTCTCCTCTTAAATTTCCTATATCTAGTTTTAATGGTTCAGCTTTAAATTGAAACGAATGGTTGTCTGCTGCTTTAAATCCAGGCGGCTCATAAAATCTTGGTGTATAATCAAAATAAAATAACTTAAGTGTTACATATTTGATGGGAGGAAGTGGTCTTAAAGTTTGCACAAGCATTTCAAGAGTATTCATGATTTTTGCGGGTGGTATTTCTGTTTCTTTATTTTCTGTATAGTCAATATCAAATGTGTATGTTTCTGCTACTTCTTCTGGATTTTTACTATCTAAATATATGGCTACAATAACACTCTTCAGATATTTCTTATCGATGGCATCCGCACATCCTTTTTCAAACCAATCTATGAATGTACTAACATTGGTATCACCAGTTCTCCGCAATCTTTTGATAGATTCTGTTGTTTCTTCAAAGTGTTCTGATGGAAATAGTTTTCTAAGGTATGCAATGGTACTTAGTGTTGTCTGAAGTAACTTCTTGATCTGGATGACTGATTGCTCTTGTTTTTTTATTTGCATCATATGCATAATTAGTTTGTATTTTAAAATAATATGCATAAAATTTAGTATCCAAATTTCACTTAGTAATATCATATAATGCATTTTTCCGTGATAAAATTAAATTATTTGAATTAAAAATATTCCATCTATTTTATAATG
The DNA here is from genome assembly GCA_014805555.1 of Astathelohania contejeani. Taxonomy (NCBI): domain Eukaryota; kingdom Fungi; phylum Microsporidia; family Astathelohaniidae; genus Astathelohania; species Astathelohania contejeani. Next base: position 7,891 of record SBIQ01000168.1, on the reverse strand, counting down.
AAATGAAATGCCGGATTAGAGTAATATTGGAACGGCTTAAAGATGCAAAGTGAAGATAGTTGCTTAGCCCAAGCAAGTATAAAAAATAAATAGAAAAGAGAGATACCCATCTATCATATAAAGATAGATTCGAAAGTGGATAAATGATAGCTTGAGCTTGTATAAATAATTGCATCTAGTAATAATAAAATTCATTTTTTTCAGTAAAAATTTTATACTTCTATTTACTAATGCATATATTTTATAACGTCTTCTTTCATTGTCACACCTACTTAGAATATAGCATATTTGCATTTTCTTAAGTACTAATTATTTAACAAAAGTAAATAATACTGCTTTCTTAAATCGGCTAAAAAAAGTCATGTCTTCCAAATATGAAAAAATTGTTTTATTATTTACTTAAGGATATAAATACATTTAAATATTTTTTTATAAACTTATTACGAATGAATATCCAATGTATAAATTCAAAGAGTCAAATGCAACATTAAGACATCATGTCATTTGTATAATCAAGAAATGCAACAAATATCAAGTATTCATACGTTCAGTTTATTTTTTTTTCGCTTAATCGGAATTTTTTTTTGTCATACATCACAATATCACTTATTAAAATAATTCATTTAAAGGTTAGTGTTTTGTCATACTTTTTTAGGCATCCATTAGCAGTTGCTTTTCTGAATCTTTTTACAGCCTCTTCTACTCGATCTCTTACGTCTATGTCATCCCCATTACTTCTTCTGTACTCAAGTGATATGGTTTCGAGCGTTTTCTTCAGTACTGTCAATTATAAGTATGCCTCTATCATAAAAGTTATATTTAATTTTTTAAAATAATTCCTGTGGTACTTGGCTACCACACCGTCCCATGTCATAACATAAGGTATTATTTTAGTTTTTGCTTTGTATAGTTAGCTAATTCATTCATTGGGAAGTCGTATTTTCTCTTCTTCTCCATTTTAACAATTTAAAGATCAACCAAACTCGTTATACCGACTTCAACTAATATAATTTCATTCCCTTCTTATCGTAAATAAATATATCTGGTCTATTATTTTTTATTAGGATATCAGTCCTTATCCTTGTATCAACCTGAAATTATTTATTAAAAATGATAAATATATATTAGAAGTTAGAGTTTATTATGTAAATCGGATAAAATGGGATTGCTGTTCAAGAAAACTAATGCTTTACAATACTAAATGCTCGGAGGAAAAAGAAATAAGAAAACGAGAGTGAACATCAATGTGCCTGGAAATGTAAATATAATCTTTGATAAGTAATTAGATTAAAAATCGTAAATATAAGCGAAAAACATCAAAGAATTAAGTTGCTGATTATGTAGTATTAGGTGGTAGAATGGTTGCAAACTGTTGGCATATCTATAATATTCTCAAAGAATTAAAATTTATTTCTATTTGAAAAAAATTATTTAAAAATTTTGTAGAAAATGCAAATAAATTTATGCGTATTCAAAATGTTGTATGTTTCTGAAAATATTTTAAGTATTTGTTAAAAATGAAAAAAAAAAAACTAAAAAGCATTTAAAATAATATTTTAATAAGTACGTTTTTTGTAAATATCGAGTACATCCAAAGACTTGGCGAATATAATGATTTAAAAGTATATTTCATTTCTTAAAAAACATATATTTAATGTTATATGATGAGTATATTGGAGTAATTTTTTATTTTCATCCAAGTTAGTTTTCTAAAAGCTTTTATACAACTTCTTATATAATTCTTTAAATTAATTTTCAATGATTTTCTTTTATTAATAGTTTTTAACTTATGTAAGCATTTAAGGGAATATTTTATTAAATTTTTTCTAAGATATTCACATCAAAATATTATTTTACGTAACTTTTTATTTTTTACTTAATAAATATTTGGATTCTACTTATATTGTATTAACATTTTTATCATTTATCACATGGTGGCAAACATTTTATTTTAATTCTCTCTATGTAATATAGTTAACCTTAAATTCACAGCACATGTAACCTGCCATTCATTATGAATAAATAATATATTAGAATGCTGTCTATCCAAATTATTTTCGACTTTACAAACAAAAAAATTATCAAAAAAGAAATTTGATATTCACCAATTGCTTTAAAATTTTATATAAAAATAAGATTTACTAAAAATATAATAAAAAGTTAAGATTTATTTAAATTAAAAAATTCCTTGTTAATTGTCACTATCATCAAATATTATTTTTTTCTTTTTGTTATCATTTGGTTTCTCACTTCTTTTACTATTTCGATTGTTCTCATTTCTGCTATAAGGCTTTTTATTATCATCACCTCGAGAAGCAAATCTGTTATTAGTAGTAGGTTTATTATTAGCTTGAGTGATATTTAAATTTCTGTCTTCAAAAATATGATGCTTTTTTAAAACATCTTCCATAGATTTTTTATTTTCAAAAGTAATAAAAGCAAATCCTTTGTTACGATTTTCATATTTAGGGTCCCTTGGAATACGAATATCAATTACTTTGCCTTGAGTATTAAAATAGTCCTTTAAAGCATCTTCATTACATTCATATGGAATATTAGATACGAATATCTTATTATCATCAGAAAATTTCTTTTTTTGCCTTGGAGTATCAACAATCACCTCTGAACCCAGAAAAGTTTTGTTGTTTAGTTTTAATGCTAATTGAGCTTCGGCTTCTCTCTTAAATTCGATATATGCAAATCCTTTATGATTCAAAGTAGATGAATCTTTAGGCATGCGTATTGCAATTACTGATCCAATTTTTTCAAGTTCTGCTTTGAGTTGGTTTTCTGTAACACTAGCGTTAATTCCTTTCATAAATACAGTTCTTTTATCAGCAGTAGATTGATCTACTTCTTCTGAATCTGACGAATTACCACTTTGATACTCTTCAACATCAACAGAAGATGATGATTCAGTTTGTGATTTCTTTAAGCGCTTGACTTGTTGGTTTTCTTTTTTATCCGCCATTTCAGAAGAAGTATCACTTGTAATCGTCGATTCATTGGTTGAATCACTTTCTTTCTTCTTACTTATTTTATTTTCACTATTAATTGTTAAAGAATCACTGCTTAAAGTAGAAGAACTCGAATCTTCAGGACAATTTTCATTACTTAACGAGCTACTTTCTGATGATGTTTCACTAATGGGTTCCTTTTTCCGCGGTTTATTTTTAATCGATTCTTTTTTTAATATATCAGTCTTCGTCGAAGATCTTTTTTTTATTGGTTCTTTTGCATCACTTGAGCTAGTTTCTTCACTTTCTTTATTCGCTTCATCAGCAAGACTCCTCGTCGATGTTTCAACACTACTACTTTCTGAATCACTTGAACATGCATCTGATTCGGTAGATTCTCTATTCGTAGCTTCTTCTACCATACTTGATGATTGATCAGATGACGATTCGCTATGATCAATTATCTTCTTTTTAGGCTGTTGTTTCTTAGATGGTGTGTTAGATACAGATCCACTATTTTTAGTGTTGGTTTTTGTAGTAATGAGTGTGGGTTTTTTCATCTGATTACTTAATTTTTTTGTCATTTATACGTGGGCGTAATATTAAATTTTTTTATAGTTAAAATAATCGAGACTTATATAAGCCGTTTTTTTAAATTAATAACTGAATTCGTTTAAAAAATTTTTATAAATTAAATGATTTGTTTTATCTAGCATAATGTAATGAATGTAACAAGTATTGTTTTTCATACTATAATAGTATCACCATTGTTTAATATTAGCTATATATAACATAAATATCATACAGCCAAGGATATTAGTACTAAATATTAAGTAATATTATATAATATTTTGTTTCATTAATTATGCGCAATAACATAATAATAGTATGAAAATAAGCAATTTTTATATTTTTCGTTTAACAGCCGATTTATTGCACAAATATATTCAATTATTTTGGTGACTAATAATTAACTAATTTAAAATAATTTCAACTATAAAGAAAATAAAAATTGAATAATTTAAAATTACTTTGCTGGTATTTTTATGACAAATAAATATTGATAAGTCAAATTCTATTAGATAAAACCATTTTTATGTTATGTAGAAGGTCAATTATTAAATAGAAAATTTAAAATATTAATCACAAAAACATTGAATTAAAAATATTGATTGATATACTGATTAATATCGTCCGAAACAACGTTAAACTAGGACGAGAAATAGCCTTGGGTGCCAGATGCTGTTGGACAAATGCAAACTTAGAATTTAAATCTAAAACTGTCGAACTATGTGTATGTTTTGTATATGACCAACTTAAAAATTTTCTTCATCCCTCTCTCGAGATGTGAGCTCTGGAGGCTGGTTAAAAGCCATCATGTTTCACACATGTATGACATTTGGTTAATGCACCCATTGCTTTTTTAACAATTTACGAAAATATCTTGAGTTCTATCAAAGCAAAGATGTTGCTTTTACAATAACAAAAGAATATGAAAGTACTTACATGATAATTGCGGATAGATCAAACTAAGGCGACGCGCGGATGTTATGCTTATAATTGAGATGTTTGCATTAGTGCAATTTCAGCTGATTCAGCGGCAAGGTTCCATTTTTACGTTTAGGAATGGTACTAGGATGATGAAAGTACCTTGGTTTGATGCTCAAACTACTAAGCTAAAGATACACTACCTTACATGCAAAGTCGATACGACTTCGATAGACGGTATGAGTATCTGAAAAGAAAAGATTGTCTCAATTGAGGCAGCTGCTGCACTGGGTCAATAATCTCACAGATTATATCTTATATGAAAAAAGCTTCTAGAATATAGCCAAGGAACCATAAATCGTTAAAAATTTTTTTAAATAAATTAATTTACTAATTAATATTAGGAGAAAAAATAATTAGAGGTGAATGATAAAAGAGGAACTATTTTACATGATAAAAGTAAATTAATGTATATAACATTGCTTCATATCTATATTTATTATACTGACACACGAAGTTTCTGTATAATTTGAAAAATTCCACTATAAAATCACGAATAATCCAGTCGCATGATTTCGCATAAGAATGATACAAAATAGCAATAATTATGCTAACATCTTAATTGATGTTATATAAAAAGTACGTTGATTGCATGGCAGAGATAGCATCAGCAAATAATATAATAGCGATATATGCAAGCGAAATGATATTTATTTAATGAAATTACTACACATTCTTGAAATGTAATTAATTATTCTAAACATAATCATGATCATTTGTAAATTGGATTAATAATAACAATTAAAGGCAATAGGTACTTCTTCTTTTACAAATCTATATTATTAAATAACTTTGGATACTCAATATGCTATCACATTATTATTAAATGATCATTTGCTTAACAAATTTAGTAATATTAAAGCATATTAGATATTAAATATGGGCAGCTTTTACAGTAAAATAGTTAAAAATCATTAAATTGTATATTCTGACATTTATTGACCGTTTTTAATTTTTTGGGTCTTTATTTAATTAAAAAGAAAAATATAGATTTACTATGTAAAATCATATTGATTAAGCTTATACCTCTTGGCAAATGAATTAAGCTTGCTATACAAAGCAATAACTAAAATAGAACCTCATTACATGACATGAAACGGTGTGACAATCAAGTATCACAGAAATTATCTTAAGAAATTAAATATACCTTCTACGATAGAGGCATACATCCAATCGATGGTATTGAAGAAAACAATCGAAACCATATCACTTGAGTACAGAAGAAGCATTGAGGATGGAATGGACGTAAGTGATCGAGTAGAAGAGGCTATGGAAAGATTTGGAGAATGGAATGCCACTGGATATCAATTGTAGGCTATAGAAAAGAAAGAGAAAGAATACCACAGCACCAACCCTTTAAATAAAAAAATTGATCTTATTATACTATTTATATGAAATCAGATATATAAAATAAATGAAGGCAAAATATTAAATATTCGCTTTATTTAAACGAAAATTTTCATGATTTATGATTCCTTGGCTATACTCTAGAGGCTATTTTTATATGTGGAATAATCTGTGAGGTTCTTGACCCAGTGCAGCAACTATCTCAATTGAAACAATCTTTTCCCCTTAGGTACACATACCGCTGTTAGTTGAAGCATACCGTCTATCGGAGCCGAATCGACCTTGCAAGCAAGGCAGGGTACCTATAGCCCGGTACTTTTGGCATTAAATTAGAACACTTTTATCATCATAGTATCACTCGTAAGCGTACATATGGAGCCGTGCAGCTGACTTACCCGGAGTCCCTATATTGTAAACATTTCAATATAAGCGGAATTTCTGTGTGTTGTCTTGGTTTAATCAAGATGCGAGGTCGGTTTTTATATATTCGTATTCATTTGTTTCTTCAAATGCACCTCTTTTGCTTTATATATAGTCCATAATATTTTCTGTGAGTTGTCAATTTGGCAATGGGTGCATTAACCAAATGCCATATATGTGTGAAACTTAATAACTTTTTAACTAACCTCTAAAACACCCACCTCTGAGGAGTAATATAGAAAATTGGTAAATAAGCCATTCACAGAACACACATATGGATAAACAGTTTTTGATTTTAATTACAAGTTTGTACTTGTATAGCAGTTTCTGGCTTCCAAAACTACTAGTAAATTCTCGTCTTAGTTTAACGTTATTTCGAACGTATTAACAAACAATATATATACTTTATTTTATTATAGTTAAAAATAATAAATCTATTCAAAAGTAACCCAGAATTGCTTGATAAGTAATCTATCAACAAAAAATAACAGTAGAATATTATATAACCTTGATTATTTATTATTTTATTCATGAAAATACACTAAATTTCGTTTTAATTTTGTGTGATAAAAAAAGTGTATCAATAATAAAGCATATAACACTCGAAGTCTTTTTATTTAAACGAGTATTTTCATAATTTATAATTCCTTAGTTTTACTCTTAAAGTTCATTACACAGTGCAGTAACTGACTCAATTAAAATAATCATGTTCACTTAGGCACACATAACACTGTTAGTATCAGCCAATATCGTATAAAGAAGCCGAATCGAATTTGTAAGCAAAGCGTGTATCTGTAGCTCAGTGTTTTTAGCAATAAACTTAGGCACTTTTATCATCTAGTTTATCTCGTAAATGTCTATACAGACCCATATAGCTGACTTATCCAAAATCACACTAATGAGAACGTCTCAATTATAAGTGTAACGTCTGCGTGTTGTCTTAGTTTAACCTCTCCTCAAATCTGTTTAAATACTTTCATATTATTTTGTTTTTCAATAAGCGACATCTTTGCTTTACATAGAATTCACAGCATTTTTGTAAATTGTTAATTTAGTGATGCATACGTGCTAAACATGATGGCTTTTAGCTACCCTTTAAAACTCCTACCATTGAGAAGAAGATAAGGAAAATTGTTAAGTCTGTAATCTACATAACACACAAAGATGAATAGACAGTTGTAGACTTGAATTACAAGTTTGAACTTGTCCATCAACTCAAAACACTAAAACTATTGATAAGTTCTTGTCCTAGTTTAATGTCGTTTGAGACAATATTCATCAGTATGTGTTTGTAAGATCAAATAAAATAGTTTTGAAAAAATTTGTAAGTTATTTAAAAATTAATTTCGTAAAAAGCAAGAATAATGCGAACTATATATAATTTTTATTATATAACAGATACTGAATAATCTACAATATTTATTTTTATTTTAAACATTTCTTTAATGACTTAATTCGTCTCTGTACTTTGCTGATCACGTTCTCTACATGTGGGATATTTTTGTTTGCATTTAAACACAAAATGACATCATATAAAAAAGCAATATTATTTTTTATGCAAAGATCATCCATTTTATCAAATGGAATTTTACATATAAGTGAATTGAATAAGCCAATAT
>SBIQ01000167.1:0-19448 GCA_014805555.1 Astathelohania contejeani | reverse complement strand
TAGCATGTGAAATTTCTTCCGCATGTATTGACACCTTTGGGTATCTTTCATTAAGCCTTCGGCTCAAAGGATCGATACACAAGACGAAGAGAAGAGGGCTAAGGCTATCACCTTGAAGTATCCCTTTCTTTACCCTTTTATTGATTATACTCTCTGGTCCAGCTCTTACATCTAGGTTCCACTTAGATGTTATCTCTTTAACAAAGCAAGGTATCCATTTAGGAAAATTGAAAATATTAATATCTATATTTTTATTTATTAAAACATTTTTTTCTTATTTTTTATTTTCGAATTAATGTGTTTTAAATATTTTCCACCCAGTTTTTGTGTATGTTTTTTGTTTTCTATATCGCGCCGGTCCTTTTCTACTTTTTTCAGGTGGAAATTGCTGATCATCTGATACTGTATTTTCAGGTTCCTCGTATACTGGTTCTTTAAATATATAATTACATGGAATAATATCATCATTTAGTTGAAATAATTTTTCAAAGTTCTTCTTTTCTAATAATATTGCTTCTTCTATAAAAAGAGCATTTGTATTTGATATGGTTATTATATCATTGCCAGTAGGAAAGTTATTTGTTTTAGCATCTAAAATGTTAACAACAGTGTTTTCCAAACTAACAATATTGGATATATTCCCTATGTTAACTGAATCAATGATGTCATTGCTTAATACTCTATTATTGAAACCTGCATCAATATTATTAACAACTGTGTGCTGTTCTATACTTGTGTCTTCGTTCGTAATATTATCACCTTCTATATTGTGAGTTTCTTGAATTGGCGGTCCATGGTTATTATTGTCATCGTTTATACTGGAATTTGCGTCATTTATATCATCATCGATGAGAATATCATCGGTAGTTTTATTATCTGCATTAAAATCATTAATTTCAGCAACCCTATTATTATGATCTATTGTATATATTACATTTACAACAGTGCAAATATCACGTATATCATTTGTTTTATTACCGCGAGAATCATTAAAATTACCATTTATATTAACTCCTCGTTTTTGACACTCATTTTTTCATCATCATTATCACCTAAATTATTGTTTCTATCATATATTTTTAAATTTACAATTTCTTCAGTTATTATATTTCTTATACGCTCGATGTCATTTTCCGTCAATTCTAAAGTAGATGATTCTATTATATGATTATTAACATTAGTAATACTTATTTGCAAACATATGTTTATAAGTTTTCTATTAACTGTTGTTGCTATATGAGGTTGAAAGGCTAGCACATATAACAACCATATTAATAATCCATTTATGAAAGATATGGCAAGATCATAATTACATAAAACACAATTATGTAATACAAACTTTGCATTATTGTTCATGACAAAAATACATCTATATATTCTTTTTGCGAATATATAGATGTATGCAATTATTATCATCAATCTATTAGAACAGCATTTGATTTTTTGCTTTATTTTATTAGATTTTTCTATGAAATAAAGACGTATATAGTTGTATTTATGGAAAACCATTATACATGTCATTCTATATATATTGATAGTCATGACCGTAATACAGTTTATCATATTTGATATACGATTGCATATCACTTTTGTTATCTTGTATTCTTTCCATAAATCATATGCTACATTTACAACAAGAGTAAGGAATAGTGTTTGCAAAAAGTTCATGGGTTTCATTTCATTTTCCTTTTTATAGTTTTAATTTTTCATCTAGAACACAATTTTCAATTAAAATTTCTAATTATAGTAAAATTTTCCGATTATGGTAATAAATCATCATTCTAAAAATTCTTTTCATTTATATTGCAAACAAAATATCGCGACTTTGTTTGAAATAATGTAGAAATGAGAAAAATACATGCATAACTTATACGAAATATAAAATTTTTAATTGAGAAAACTGACTAGTACATAACTTTTATTAATTAGTATAATTGATGTTAGCACTGCTAAAATAAAAACAACGTTTATTATTAAATTATATAATATAAAAAATGTGTATAATAGTTATACTAAATGACATATATGAGTAAAAATGTAGTTGTTACTATTTTTATAATGATAAATGCATTTTAAACAGTCGGAAATTGATTTCATCTATTAAATTTCATAAAAAGTAGTCAATATCAAATTATAATTTATGCTTTATTAAAGCAATAATTAAATAGCAATTAAGTGAGTGAATAAAATCATTTTAGTGAGATCATAATAAATAATTAGAAAAAAAGTATTACTTCTTCTTATTAACTAAACTTAAATATAAGATTACAATTTAAATTAATATCATATTTATTCAGTTAAATCAAGTAATAATGGTGAATTTTAAAATGTTTGTGTATTAGTTAAATACTATATATTGTACATATGTTTCATGTGTTTATAAATACAATCGAGCTCATAATTTTTGATCACGGAAGAAACATAGACCAAAAACTAAAAATCATATCATGCATTTGCGATAGATAAAAATTGCAAACAAAGTTTACGAATTCACAACCTCTAATCAAATAAGACATTTCAATCGCATATATGGTATATAACTAAAGCTATATGTCTTAAACTAAGAACTGAAATATATACGCAATTATTCTAGATAACATGGCAAATTTGATTATATAACCAATACTGTTTAGACTATAATTTTTGTATTTAATCATTTTTTTAAAAAAAGAATTGGCAGTTAATAAATATATTGTAATATTATATTCGTATATAAAACTAATATGTATGAATTTCTTTTATTTAATCTGAAAAAATAATTGTTTATTTTTTTAGTTCTGTCATAGATATTGCCTATAATTAAAAATCAACAAAATTTATCGAATGCTCTGTATATTATTTATCTATTTTTGAACATGTCACATCATATTAGTTAAACTATAAATATCATGAATAATAGTCACCATCTTGTTTATAAGAAATTATAACCTTGTTGCTTAATAGTTTTAAAATGTGAATTTACAAAGCTGTTTCTAAAGTTTAGACTTAATCAACTACTATTTACCAACACTATACGTTATATATAATGTACAATAAACGGTGTCATAAACCGTAGATGTGATATAACACATCATATTCACTGTGCGAAACAATTATGAGGTATATAAATGTAAATATATTTTGAATAATCATATAGAATTACTAATTATATCAGAGATTTATGCTGAAATAGAAGATCTAAATTTAAGTTAATATATCAGTATAGATATAATAATAGATATACCTATCCGTTGGTTAAATATCAACAATCGTAATAACATAAAGTAAAAATAGCATAATCAATGTTACAAAAGAAGAAAATTATACGGTTGCGGCATATTTCAAGGTCGATAATATATTAAATAAAAATTATTTAGAAGAAAATAAAAAGTTTCTAACCATAACTTCCATATAATTAGACAGTTTTATAATTTAATATAAAAATGCATAAAAAATAGTCTAGATGATCTATCAATGATTTCATTATTTTTATACTTTTTAAAATGTTAAAGAATATTTAAAATACTCTTTATTTATTTGAATATAAATACATTTTTATATATAATTCTATGGAAAATGTAAGAGCCGAAATTTGGGTAGATACAAGGATAAGGACTGATATCCTAATAAAAAATAATAGACCAGATATATTTATTTACGATAAGAAGGAGAATGAAATAATATTAGTTAAAGTCGGTATAACGAGCCAAGATAATCTCCAGATTGTTGAAACGGAGAAGAAGTGGAAATACGACCTTTTGGCGAATTAATTAGGGCTGTTATACAAAGCAAATACTAAAATATTACCTTTGTTATGACATAAGACCGTGTGATAACCAAGTATCACAGAAATTATTCAAAAGAATTAAATATAATCCCTACGATAGAAGCATACATCCAATCTACGGTATTGAAGAAAACATTTGAAACTATATCACTTGAGTACAGAAGAAGCATAAAAGATGATATGGATATAAGAAATCGATTATAAGAATTCGGATAAGCAAGTGCCAATGGATGCAAACCGCAGACCATAGAAAAGAAAGACAGAGAATAACACTAACCCTTTAAATAAAATTGGTTTCAAAAATATTTTTTAAATTCTATGAACTTTTGTGATAAATATATATTTTAAACTCGTTTCATTTAAACGAAATTATATACAATTTAAGATTCATTGGATATACTTCAAAGGTTCTTTTTATATATGTAATAATCTGCTTGACCGAGTGCGGCAACTATCTCGATTGAGACAATCTTTTTAGTACTCATACTGCTATTAGTCGAAGCCTACCGTCTATCAGAGCCGGATCGGACCTTGCAAGCAATGCAGGGTACCTGTAGCCCCCGTACTTTTAGAATTGAACCAGAGCACTTTTATTATCCTAGTGTTAATATACATATGGAACCGTACACCGACTTACCCATAGTCACACTACTACAAACATCTCATATACACAAACCGTTTGCTCGTTGTCTTGGTTTAATCTAAGCGCGGGTCAGTTTTTATATTGATTATTTCTCCAGATGCGCCTCCTTTGCTCTAAATAAATCTTAGGATATTTTAGTGAGTTGTCAATTTGATAATGGGTGCATTAACCAATAAATGTCTGAAATTTGATAGCTTTTTAACAAACCTCTAAAACTCCCACCTCTGAAGAAGAATGAAGAAAATTGATAAGTTGGCCATCTACAAAACGCACACATGGATAGACAGTTTTGGACTTGAATTCCAAGTTTGTACTTGTCCAGCAGCTTCTGACACTTAAAACTACAAGTAAATTCTCGTCCTAGTTTAACGTCATTTCGGACGAAAATATTTAAACAAACATTATTTTTTTATATCCTATTTAATTTATCCTACTTGGTTAAGCTTGCTATATTTTATTTAAAATATTTTTTTTTGTTCTCATTTCTTCTATACGTGATGATTATCCACTTTCATTCCCAAGTTTTCCTACCTGATCCTACTATTTATTTCTATGCCAAACTCAATGCTTCATATAAGGTTTAGTGGGGTAATCTCTAATTTAACATGATATATTCCTTACCAGTTAGTGCAATGCTAAGCTTTTTAAGTAACGTAACTTCATAACTATTCCATCCATCCCAGGTCATAACATAAAGTATAATTCATACATAATATTCTTAAAATCTAATTCATACATAATATTCTTATAAAATATATTACCAAACTTCTATCACATCTTTATAATCCTTTAATATTGTTTTATATAAAATGAATGATTAGCATATTTTGAAATTTGTTTAATTTGAATAGAAAAGGTTTATAATATGATTAAATATTTCTATTTTTGTTAATAAATAGATTTTCACTTTTATGATTCTCTAACCTACTTTTCCAATTAATCCCCCATTTATAATTATTACTTATTTTATAATTTGATTCTTGTACAAGTACTTGGCTGAATCAATGAAATTTAAAAACATACAATTTACTTGCCATCCAGCTTTTACAAAAATTTATGCTTAATTAGTGCTATTTCCTTCGACAATCAAATCAATGATAACATAAATTTAAATGATAAACTAATATTAAAGTAAATAACTAAATAAAACCGGTTTTATCTCTAAATTTCACTTTCTATCTTTTCATCCATAAATAATTTATTCTAAATTATTTATTTTCTTATTATAATTAATATTTACTAATGCGATTAAATAACATCATAGTTCTTAATATTATATTAATAGGAATGGAATATTTAAACCATTTCTGATATTTCTTATTGATCATGTTTTTAACTTACTAATATATTTCATTTGTTTAAATATTTCTATTTTTAAATTTTAGATTATAAAATTATGATTGGAAAAATCAGATAATTTAAACGATGGAAACATGGCTTAGAATGACATCCAATAATATTATCATATATCATCATCTCTCTTTTTTGTTATCCAAATAGTATATTCTATTTCATTATTTGAAATAAAAATATTATTATTACTTAGCAATCATAGCATTCATATTCTTTACATAAATCGAATTTATTTGATGCAACATACTGCATTTCTTTTATACTTTAATGAAGAGAAACAAACACATTCTTAATTAAAATTTCTTAACAATATTTTATCATATTTTCACAATGATGTATATTTTTATTACAAATGATGTGAATAGAATATGCTTTCTTATATTTTAATCTTCCTAATAATTAAACATGCCTTGTTGTTGCTAAAATGATATTTAATAGTGCTTTGCATTCTAAATATGACTTATGATATAACTAATATTACCTAATTTTCCAAGGTCTGTCTAATAAAGGTCGATAATATTCTGAATATCCAAAATGAATAATATTTCTAATAATTAATGCAATGATTATACAATTCTATTTCAAATTTCAATTAAATTAAATTTAAATCTCAGAATATTACTAATAATATATTTTATTATTCTCTTAGAATATTCTATAATTTAATGGTATATAATTGAATTCATTCTTCAACTTATTATTTACACATCTCTCATACACTCATGCAAAACAGATAGAAATACTCTCTTAAAAATTTTTTCCATTACCGAATAATCAAACTTACAGTCTACTAATATCGCCCCTAAAACAGCTTCAAAAATATCGCTAAATACTTTGCTAACTTTTTCTGATGATTTTATTTTCTCCCATACTTCATTTAAATCAAAGCAAGTGTGAATATAATCACACAGTCCCAATTTAAATAAAGCCTGAGCCAAAGACCAATTATTAACCATGCTTTTTCTAATATTATGAAGTATTTCAGGCCCAACTCCAGAATGGTTTCTAAAAATATAATCTGTCACTAATAAATCCATGACACAATCTCCAAGTAATTCTAACTTATTGAAAAAAACAGAACCAAAAAGGTTGTTATGCGAAGACGGATGGATTAACGCCTTTTCGATAAGACCTACACATGTAAATTTATAGTCTATAATTTCTTCCACCATAAAAATACTTTTACTATCCAATATTTCTGAATAATAATTTAATCCATCAATAGTATTAGTCAGATTTTCATTCTCATTTTTTAATATTCCAATATCATAAATAAAATCTTGTGCTTTTTTTATTCCAAATTCAAGATAGTAAGCTCCTATCATTGCTTCCAATACATCTGCACACGTTTTTCTTCCAACATCTTTCTCCGCCACAAAGCTCTTCATATTCCTAAACATGTGATCACAATTAAAATATTGAATATATCCCAAGCATTCAGAATTATTTTCAATTAATTTAAAAAGGGCGGGTGGTGTAAAAAAACTCTCACTATAAGGATTAGAACCCACATATTGAGGTATTCCCAAAAGTTTAGATAGATTAGCAAGGGAATCATTGGATATTATATTATCCTTGGCCATAACAACAGAATGTACACTTTCACTCTTATTTAAAAAAGTATAAATAGAAGCAGTATACTTAAGAATGGAATCCCCTAAGAATTCTAATCTTTCATAATTTGTTTCTATTATATTTTTATCACCATCATTGTGAGTTTTATTATCATCATTACTTACACTCGATGGGGTTATACATTCTACTACCCTCTGCAATGGAATATCCAATTTTAAAGTATCTTTTAATTGGTCAGCTAAAGCCACAGTTTCAAAAACTTCTAAATATATACGAAATCTAGAATAATCTCCATTTATCCCCATTCCTATGCTCGTAATATGCATAATTTCACTGCTTAATACAGAAGGGAGAGAACATACACCTCTTCCAGTGTATACATCAGCATGAAATAGTAATCCAGGTGTATCCGCCCTATGGACAAGTTGTATTTCATATTTATCTTCAAAATATTCTAAGTAGGAATGAGTGGGTGTACTATCTCCTGCAAAATTATATTTATTGTTTTTCATTGATATTTGTTTCTTTAAAATACTTTCTTTAGATGGCTTTGCATAAACATAAAATATTTTTGTAAATGGATTAAAAAGTAAATTTGTAGTAAGAAGTGAAGGATCGGTGTTCTCATATACATTAGAAATAAGAAAACCATTAATACTAATTAAATATTGCCAGTCTATTTCTAATTGTCTTGTTAAAGGAAGTGCAAGGTAACAAAAGGAATTCGGGACTTTTAAATTGGCCATTTTTTTATAATGCAATGAAAACAAAATTATTTGATAGAAAATAAGAAGTTCCTTCTGTTTTTCTGAAAATGATTCTTTTTTCATAAATTTTACTCTGATCTTTTTATATACCGCCTCCTTTTTAAAAGATTTACTTGTTGCTATTCCAAGAATTCGATCTGAAAATCTGTTTCTTTGAAAATTTATATTGTCTTTGGTTTCTATTAAAGTTGGTGTAACATTTTCATTATCAAGAAATGCATAAATATAAAATTTACTTTCAGGATATTTCATCAAACAATTAGGTCTAATTCTACTTCCACTTAGGCTTCTTCCCAACTCATTATTTTCGATAATGGGTTTTTTCTCACTAAGCACTATCCCCCATCCACGTCTGAACAAGGTTTCTACACTTTCTTCGGGTCCAGGATTTTTCTGTATAAAATTTTCTTTTATTTTTTTTATCCTTTCAAATATTAAATTTAAATCAGTTTCAGGAGTAGCTACAATATTATAGGCTTGGCTTATTAAACGATAATAAAGAGGGTTTGTATAAATAAATTTATCTGAGATAGGACGTAAGTGCTTATCCAAATACCCACCATGATATAACTCGTTGATTATTACTAATGATATCTCTTTTTGAGCATCTTTCTTCTTTCGACATGCACTACTTTCATATTCTTTACTAAACAATGGATCAGTGTGTATTTTTGGAATATATAATTTACATTTAAATAAATTATCATCAAATCCGCAGTATTGGCTGCGTAGATGTATGTTTTTAATATATAGCATATGATCATCAAACAGCTTCTTTATAAGATAAAATATATGAGAAAGCATTTGGAAAGCAGAGTCATGTGGTGCGATAGCATGGGTCTCAGTAATATAAAGACTGGGTTCTTTCTGCTTTAAAAGAGATATAATTGGATTTGGTCTAGCTAAAAGGCATGCTAAATTTTTAGGTGGCTGGTCAACGAGAATATAAATATTATTGTGATCTGGTATTGGATGGTCTGGCAGATCATATACCAAAATTATATCTTTTACTCCAATACCTTTATCAGGGGTATATTCCTTAATATTTTCTCCTGTAATGTTATGAATACGCTCCGCTAGTCCCTTCCGTTTATGAAGTAAAATATAATTTCCAGGATTTGATTTTATAATTTCGACTGCTCTTTTCAATTTAGAACATTCTTCATTATTTATATATTCTACATGGACAGATGGTGTAGAATATATGTTTATTATACGGCAGTGCATTAAGACGGCATCATTTTCTTTAATTTCACTTGTAAAACAAACAATACGTGGATGTGTTGGTAATTCATTGAATCCTTTGATAAGCGATTCCTCAATAATAGAATAATAGAAAATACGAAATGTTGTTGCAAGGGCACGAGATATCGAGGTAACTCTAAAAATTACAATTCCATATTTATTTGCATGTATTAGTCCATGTCTAACTAAATAGAAAAATTTTCCGGTACTTAATGCCAGTTTCCTATCTAAGGAGTTTTGAATTACGGCATAAGGGCTATGTTTATGATAACTTGTTATTCCATAATCAGTATCATCCGTTTCTTCGTGCACTACAAGTGCATATTTATGCGGGTTCAAAAGATTTTTAATAGCAGATGTAGTTAATGAACCATTGTCAATGGCTATAAAGTTTCCTTCCATAAGGGGGAAGAATAAATTTATATAAAAAGAAAATAACATATTTTTAAAAGCATAATAAAACAAAGTAATAATTAATAAAAGTCTAATAGTAATATAAAATTATTCGCCTTGTTATTCATTGAAATAATTTCATAATATTGCTTATAATCATATTCATATTTCATACCCCATTAATGAATAATAAATTCTGTAAAGAGTGTAATAATATGCTATATCCTAAAGAAGACAGAGGTGAACGAATATTATATCTTGCATGCAGAAATTGTGAACATTTTGAAGAATCAACCAATCCATTGGTCTACCAAAGTATATTATCACACAATAACCAACAAAGCACATTAAGTTCACTCTCCCAAGATCTAGCAAAGGATCCTACACTCCCACGGAGTATGGAAGTTGAATGTCCGGAATGTAATAATAATGAGGCAGCATATTTTCAAACACGTGATAGAGAAGAAGATGTGGCTTTAACTATTTACTATGTGTGTTGTAAGTGCTATCATACATGGTCAGGCGTATAATATTATTAATTAAAATTCTATTTTAAAAAAATCCTCTAATTTATCTTCCTGTGATTCTTTTATGATATCTTCTAATGATATCATTGATTCTAATGTTATTGCTACATCAATATTTTCTTTAGGTGTAATATCATCTTCTTTGTTTTTATCATTTGTATCCATTTTATATTTATAATCAATTCCTTCGTCATTAATAGCAATATTTCTATCATTTAAGATTTCCCTTGTAGTATAAATTCCTTGGCTAGTATCACTCGACTTATCTATTATGACATCTTGCTTATTATGACTATTGCTAGTCTCTTCTTGATTAACTATGCGATAAATTTCTTTTATTTCAAGATTTTCATATATTTTCTCATCATTGGTTTGCTTATTATTATTAATACTGGACTTTTCCAATAAACCAATTTGATTGCTTGTTTTAATGTTATCTTTAATGTCTATGCGTAATTGATTTTTTTTTATTTGTTTTTCCTTTATGCGTTTTTTATTTTTGTTGTTTTTAATTTTAACACATAAAAGTTGCCTTATTCTTTTATTGTATTCCAAATTTTTATTCGCAAATTCAATTTTATAATTGTATTTAACTCTTGGAAATTTACTGAGATCTAAAAGGTTATCTGTATGATCAACAGCATCAGACTCGATGTATAAGTCATCATCAATGAATATACGAGTTGGCGGTAAGTTATTATCTAATTCGGGAGGTGAAGAAAGCTCATAATTAGATGGAAGTGAATATGGTAATTCTATATCAGTAGATATTTCAGTCATTTGTGAAAGCATACTATTGGTGTCTACAACACTTTTATCCACTTCATGAAATTCTGTGTTATTTTTATCATCAATTTTTTTTAAATAAATTTCTTTCATATTAAAACTATCATTCGTGGTGATACTATTCATATAAATTCCATGAGTTGTTGCGTGACTTTTATTATCCGCATGACTTGATTTATCATTTATTATATTTTTTGTTGGTCCAACTCCAACCTCCCATTCTATTATCTCTTCTAATTCATCCTCTTCAAATTCCTTAAACACAGAATGGTGCTTCATTTCTCTGAAAGGAAAGATTTGATTAATATTTAATGGATCTCCTATGGTTGGCGACTCAGATCCAGAATATGTAAAGCCCTCAACCACAAGAATAAATTCTTTTTTATTCCAGCATAAATCATAAAAAAATCTATCTAAAACAAGAAAACAACCTTTTATTTCGTAAAAGGGAAGATCATATTCCTCACGGAACTGTGCTGTAGCCGCGGGTAGTATCCGTGCTCGTATAAAATGATGTTTATCTGATAAATATGTTTCTAGTGTATGGTTTGGATACTCCCTTATTATTTCTATTAACTGTGCACGAGTGCATATTGAAGATTGACTAAGCGGAAGCTGGTGGTTAAGAGTACCTTGTGTATATTGCTCTCTGCAGAATGTGTATATCCATGGCTCGCGTAAGAAGGATGACATTGGGGTGTCAGTAATTCGATTGTCAAAGTTGGTTTGTGTAAAATAAAAGAAAGCATTCATTTAATGCATGAAAATATATTTTTAAAAATAGTTTATTGTTTTGAATTATCCTGATTATGAAAATGGGCAGATGTATTTGAAACATATCTAAAAAACCAAACAAATACTTTTGTGTTTAAATAAAAAACAATATTGAAATTATTTTTTTACTAATATCTCCATTGTATCACGTGAGAATAGAACACTTAAAATCTCCATTGTATCACATGGGAATAGAACACTTAAAATCTTTCATATCATATTATTTTTTTTCACTTAGTTTAAGCTCTTTCCATTGCAGCAAAAGTTTTATATTCTCAATTAACCTTTTATTATATATAAGGTCGGATCAGCACGTGTTGAAGTATTATATTGTTAATTCAAGACAGATCTGGGGAAGCACTGCTTTTTCATGCTAGCAATTTTAACAATTTAAAAAACTATTGAGCGACTGGCAACAGGATACAATTGCATGTTTGGCATGATTATATACGAAGGAATCATGAGGTGTTAAAATGCATATACTTTTGTTAACGAATAAATACAGCTTCGGAAAACAAAAGTCATTCAGTATAAGAGATTTTCGAAAATGATCTAGTTATGCTTAGAGTCGATACCAGAATTAATTCTGTATTTTAGTTTCACATAATTAACGTGATATATTTATCTATGATGAATGAGAAAATATAATCATTTTAGTTGATGTCGGTATAACGATCTACGATAATTTACAGCAAGTTGAGGCTGAAAAAAGCGGGAATATGACGTTCTTGCGTATGAGTTTGAAATATTATATAAGGCCAAAATTAAGACAATCTCATATGTGCTAACATAGGAGGATGTGATGACTAGTTTCACAGAAGCTATCTAAAAGAGCTAATAATTGCATTAAAAATTGAAGAATATATCTAATTGATTGCGCTTAGTAAGAACCTTGAAACTATTTCTCTGGTGCATTGAGGATGGATTGGAGGCGATGAATATTGTTAATATTTCCGTCAATGCTCTGAAGAAAGCTTGCAGAGTCGGTTGTATACCGCAGGCAAAAGAAAATGACAATTAAAGTAATACTATCAAAAGTAAACCACATTTAAATAAAAGAAACAAGGTTGGTTTAGAATAAAATGAGATATGCATCAATATTAGGATAAGAACTGATATTATGTTAAAACATAATCAACTGGCTATATTTATAAACTCTAAGAGATGCAATATGATTGTACGAACAAGATATATTTTGTCAAATGAACTCGGTGTGATCTACAAGTTTAATACCAAAATAAGATAATATATTGTAAGTTACAATGGAATAATGACTAAATATCAAAGAGGTTGCAGGCTGGTCTTCAAAACGAGTATATCCAATTTATTTAACTTTAGAATTAATATTCTTCAAACATAGAAAATTTATGAATAAAATTGAAGATGAGTGTATAACACAGGGTATAAAAAGCAATAAATGATTTTCCAAATAATTTACACCATCAGCATCCTTTATTTATATTGGTTCTGAAGATAGGTAAAAAAGATAATGGTGTAAACCTTTGATTATATACTTTCCACCTAAAAAACATTCATTATTCTAGAATAGTAATAAATTTATAAATCTTGATAAAAACATATAGTCTAATTAACATTTTTCTTGTATGTCCATTACTTCAGTTTAATCTTTTATTATCTTTTAAAACTTCATATTTTAACAAATCACAATATTTTTCGTTTTTATAGATGAAATTTATAATCGAATATTTTAATGAATGCTTTAAACTTCATAGCCAAATATAAATCAGTTAATATTTAAAAGATTTAACAAAAAAAATTTACGGGAAATTCTAGCATGTAAGTAAGCTAATTTATCATTTTAATCACATATTATTTTCCATAAATAATATTTAAGTTAATATAGTATTATTTGTTTTAATGAATTAATAATAAATTAGCTTCATATTCAAATTTATATGAGTTTTGTTATCATTTTTGATTCCATAAATAATATTTAAGTTAATATAGTATTATTTGTTTTAATGAATTAATAATAAATTAGCTTTATATTCAAATTTATATGAGTTTTGTTATCATTTTTGATTAACTTATAATTTAATATGTCACTTTTGTATAAATATTTCATAAAAGTAAAAAATTATCACATTTCAAATAAAAAACAATTTTATTGCACATATCTTTATTTAAATAAAGTGTTATTGTTTTGTTTTCTTCTATGCATAACGAGTATCTGTCATCTTCATTACTTTTTCGATTCTACTATTTATTTTCATCGCGTTCTCACCTAAACTCTGCTAAAAAATTTTAAGGTTTTATTTAATACAATATATGCTTCGATAGCTAATGTAATGTTAAGATTTTTTAAGTAACTTTTGTAAAAGTTCGTCAACATCCCATTCAGATCATAACATAAGGTATTTTTTGGCTTTATAAAGTAATCCGAATCTATTAGCCAAAAGATCATATTTTCTTTTATAAGTTATGAATGTTTATAATATTTAAGCATTTTTTTATTTATAAAAATGCATAAAATATTTATAGAAACTGCAAAATGGAAAGTAACAATAATTTTAAAGAAAGAAATAATTAGGCGTACATCATACAAAGAATGCATACATATTCATTCAAATAGATACATTGAAGACCAATGTTATTCTTTTTTTATAATAAGAAATCAAAATATTTTTATGAAATATAAATTAAAAAATTATGATAATGAAATAACGCATCTAATAATTGAATTTAATACATGCAATGTTATTAAAAACGAAATAAAAAGCATAGTTAAAGAGTTAAGCGTGAGGCTACCCTCTGTGTTTAACCGTTCATTTGTTATTAATATGAATAATAAAGATACATTGTATATGGAAAAACAACATATTTACCAATCAGCGTTGTTTATTTTGGGATTAAATGAGATAAACAAAATGGGATTATATAAATTTTTAGATGAATATAAAATTGAGTTAAACGAGAACGAATCTGACGAAATTTTTGATTATGATGAAATAGAAATGTAAAACATTATTAAATGTATATCATTCTCGATGTTTTTTACTCATTGAAAATAAAATGTTATTATAACTCTTTCTTTATTACATGCAATACTTAACATTTTCTAAGCTTTATTATAGCGACTCTTTCTAGATTTGTAATAAAAATTTTGTCATATTAACAATTCCATAAAAAATATGCTCTTTTTTGAATAAGGTGTATATCAGAGCTATATAGAGTTTTATCAATAAGATCAAATCCTGTGATTCATTTTTATATGTTTCTGTAAAGAGAATCATAAGTTTAAGACTTTATCGAGGCTATTCTTGTAAAAACTGGTAAATTAAAATAAACAGTTAATCAATGTAAAACATATTATATAAATATTATATTGTATTATTGTTCACAACTGATTATAAATAAATTTATATTGAAATAATAAATCCAGACATAATTAAATAAGAAGAAGAATAGTAATCATTAAATAAATAATATTAGTTTTAATAGTAAGATTATATTGTAGTACAAACTCGAATAAGAATAAAAGTGTATGGTAAGGACCAGGAAAAATAATAATTAAATATAGTTTCGAAAAAATGAATATTTATTTGTTTTATTCTAATTGTTCAAAAAGTTTTTTCGGTAACTATTTTAATAGTTTTGGCAATCTTAAGTCTGAAACGACATTAAATCAGGACAAGAATTTACTAGTAGTTTTGAGTGTCTGAAGCTGCTAGACAAGTAAAAGCTTAAGATTCGGGTTCAAAACTGTATATCCATGTGTGTCTTTTGTAGATGGCCAACTTATCAATTTTATTCATTCCTCCACAGAAGTGAGGATTTTAGAGGTTAGCTACAAAGCCATCAAGTTTCACACATATATAGCATTTGGTTAATGCACCCATTACCAAATTGACAACTCACGAAAATATCCTGAACTCTATCTAGAGCAAAGGAGGCGCATCTGGAAAAAACAATGAATATAGAAATATAAAAACAGACCCGCGCCTAGATTAAATTAAGCCAACACAGAAACGTTCCGCTTATATTGGAATGTCTGCACTATGAGAAGAAGGGTATTTCAGCTGCACGGCTCCATATGGACGCTTACGAGTGACACTAGGATGATAATAGTGCCCTGGTTTGATGCCAAAAGTACCGGGCTACAAGTATCCTGCCTTGTTTGCAAGGTCGATCCGGCTCCGATAGACGGTATGGGCTTCGACTAACATGGTATGAGTACCTAAGGGGAACAGATTGTCTCAATTGAGACAGTTGCTGCACTGGGTCAAGAACCTCACAGATTATTCCACATGTAAAAAGAGCCCCTAGAGTATAGCCAAGGAATCATAAATCGTGAAAGATTTCGTTTAAATAAAACGTATTATCTGGAAATCTTAATATTACTTTTATTTAAATCATGCAATGATGCCTATTTAAAGATTATTACTGTTGGTTTTTACTTAAAGCCAGAAAGAATATGTTTATATTGGAAATAGATTCAGTGCAGGGTTTCAAAACATACTTAGTATTTTACAACATTTTTTTCATGCCATTTTTTCATGAAAAATTTGCTATATATTAATTTTCTTACCAAAATACATCATTTATATTGTAATCTATTATATCAAGATTATATGCAACCGTTATTTCTCATATTTTTATTTTCAAGGTTTTAGCCCTTTTCGAATACCATATTCATTCGTATATATTTATTTCCAATAGACATCGCTATATCCCTCAATCAATAAAATGCATTTGAAGTTGCAGACCATTTTCTATTAGAAAAAATGACTCAAATTAATTTTTTTATTTAATTAATCAGATTTTGTTGGTAAAACTTTTATTTTATATGATATTATAACGTTATATGATTTTTTTTATCATTTTCATAATAATATATTATTCAACTTATACTTCATAATCATAATATATTATTTCTTTTTTAGAATTACTATAATAGAATCTCCCATAAATATAATTGACATTATCGGCTATCTTTTCATCCATTCCATTCCTTCTTAATCTTAATTCACCGTTACTATTAACCAATAAACATTTATCCTCAAATAAATAATAATCTTTGACTTCTATATCCAATATCTTTTCATCAGGATATTTGAATATTGTGCCATCCTTTCCATAATACAATTCATCATTGAATACTTTCACAAGTCTAGGCGACAACCCTTCTGTTTTTATTATTTCATTTCTAAATTCTATTTGCCCTTTTTTTACCAGTGCAATCTCATCTTCTCCGATACTTAACACCTTTATCACCTCGTTTTCGCATCTTTCATACTCCTGGCATTCCAAATCAATACCGCATATTATTAATTCACCCCTGCTATTTATAATGCAGTCACATACTTTCCCCTTCAAATATATTTCTTTCTCAAGTGTGTACCCCTCCTCATTTATACTATACTTATGAAGGAATTGCTTTTTGTATAATCTTCCTATTACAATTAGCTTGCCCTTTGAGATAAAAAAATTGCTAATATTACTGTCACACTTGAATATACGATATATGCTTTTATCATAAAAAAATATTAAATTATCTTTGTGTATTAACAAGGTGTTAGAATGTAGTGGATCGGGATTAGCTAATACATCCATATAATTTATCTTCAAATGGGTTTTCTTTGGAATAACCGACTTCTCATCAATATTTTCTAACACTATATCCTCTCCACTCCACCAGCACACCCGATCAGGAGTAGGAAGCGTATAAATAATATTTTCTACAGTACTTAATTTTCTACTATAAATATATACAGCAACATCAGTAAGTAAAAGATAGCAATTATCATGACATAAAAAGCTGATAAACTTTCCGACAAAGCTAAATAGCATTTTTTTCTCATCTCTTAAAACGTCATATTTGAGGAGCAGATTATTTTTACACGTGCTAAATATAAAATTATCATAGATGTCCAAGGATACGATTCGAGAATTGTGCCAGTGATAAGAGTGGCATACAGAATTATTCTGATTATATACAAAAATACGGGTTGACTTGTCAGTATAAGCTATATATTCTTTGGAAACAGCCAATTTGTTGATATTGCAGTGAGATATCAGATCCTTTGCCTCGGAAGTAATAAGATTAAAAAACTTAAGCGTGTCATTCTCAAGGTAATAAATAGAATCATCTATAAGCGAGTATAATCCACGAGGAAAACTTATAAGATTTAAAGAAGGATTTTCATATTTAACAGCAGCAAATAATCCATCTTCAACACTTAATATTAAATAACGTGGCGTAAAATCATATAAGTTTTCTGGAATGTCATATTCGTATTTTCCTTCTTCAAAAAGTGTTTGGGTGCTAAATAATGAATTATTTTTTAAATAATAAAATTTATCAAATAGTTTATATTTCGAATGTGACGATGGCTTTTCTTCTAGTAGCATACCATCGATTGTATACTTGCATATCATGGTAGATCGTATAAGAAACAATTCGTTTTTTAATATAAATATATTTTTATTTTTTCCCGTTATAATCATTGATGGGTAAGAATGGAAATTGGAAAAATTTATACTCATGGATGATTGAAATTGATAATAAAGTAAATTAAATATTATAGCAATAAGTGTGACATAGACATAATATTAAATAATACAATACTCAGGTATATTTAATCGATTGGTAAATAATATTATTAATATAATCAATCATTGAATAATTGAAAATAATCATTTAATAAGAATTAAATTTGTATGATGTAAGCTTGATAATACAAATAACGAAGAAATGTTTTGTTCTATTTAAGAAATGATTGATAAGATGAAAATAATTTATACTGCAAAATAAATATTAAATATTTTATTAATTATTTACTTAGATATCTTAATTTCGATTAAAGTTTAATTTATTTTTGAGAAAATATAATATAAAAACTTTTTCTTTATAATATTCTGAATGATAACATAGCCTATATAGAATAATTGAGTTAAATACTATTAAATCGAAAATATAGAAGCTTTATTTATAATAAGATTAGATTATATTCTAAAATAATTTATTATATTTACATAATCTTTCCAATAATTTTTGAATATGCAAGGTCGATTAGCCAGTCAGAAATAATTGATTGATAATAATAAAACTGCTGAGCTGTATATATTATGCATTAGCCAACGATATTGATCGATAAATTAAATCAACCTGAAACTTAATCATAAATAAAGCCTTAAAATTTTATTAAGTAACTTTGTTTATTATTTATTGAACTAAAAAGATTTATAAGAATCAATAAATTATAAATATATGTTTATAATTATTTAGTAATAATTTAAACACAAAATCTTACTTTAATGTCAGGGAAATGTATATTTTGAATTCAACTTGTCTATTCATTTTGTGTTAATGGATGAAAAACTAAAGATGTATATTTTAAAAGTCCGTTACATTGAGTTGTACACATTTCCTATTTAATAAATATAAAAAGATTTCAATTTTATTATAAGAAATAAACGCATCTAATATATAATAGAATATACATGTATAATAACAATATTTACATTTATGTCAACCCAATAATAAAAGATATATTTAAACAAGATTATAGAAAGTACTGGGATAAATCTAATTTATGGATTTATAAAATTTACAGAATTAATAGTATAGCTACAAATATTCTGCTTTGGTTATAAGG
>SBIQ01000166.1:0-19454 GCA_014805555.1 Astathelohania contejeani | reverse complement strand
GGTTTGATGCCAAAAGTACCGGGCTACAGGTACCCTGCCTTGCTTGCAAGGTCGATCCGGCTCCGATAGACGGTATGGGCTTCGACTAACAGCGGTATGAGTACCTAAGGGGAAAAGATTGTCTCAAATGAGACAGTTGCTGCACTGGGTCAAAATTTTTATTCCATATATAAAAAGATCCTTTAGAGTATAGCCAAGGAATCATAAATCGTGAAAAACTTCGTTTAAATAAAGATTTGTAATTGATAAGAAGTGTAGAGATTTATTATTATTTATTGCAATAATATATAATTTAATTAATCTATAATAATAAATAAATGCGGTGTGATATAACAAGTTTGTTTATATCATAAATATAATATTAAAAGTAATTTATAATCCAGTATTAATAAATAATTTACACTAGTTTAGGACACTATTAAATTATTACATTAAGTAGATATGCTACAATTTATAAACTTAGAAATGAATTATTAATGAAGTATAAGCAAAATATAAAATCTATAAAATCTATAATGATTTATAATTTTATATTTAATAAAATATTATATTTTTTATTATATGTTTTTTTTTGCTTTCTTGCTATAGGTAACCATGTTATTTTTCATCTATAAATATTTGACTATATTCTGTTCTATATGTTGTTGTGATTAGTGAAACATTTATTTTAATAAATATTATATATTTCCTATAAAATTAACATAAAATATTATGATATATACGGTTATAAGCTCCAATAGTATAGTGGTAGTACACAAGCTTCCCAAGCTTGCGGTCCGGGTTCGATTCCCGGTTGGTGCATTTTATAAATTTTTAATACTATTTTGTATTTTTTTGTTTCAAATATTGATCCGAAACGACGCTAAACTAGGACAAAGATCTACTATTAGTTTTGGGCATCATAAGCTGCTGGACGAGTACAAACTTGGAAATCATGTCCAAAACCGTCTATCCATGTGTGTTTTTTGTAGATAGTCATCTTACTAATTTTATTTATTCCTCCTCAGAGATGGGAGTTTTATAAATTAGTTGAAAAGCCATCAAATTTACACATTTATTGATTAATACACCCATCACTAAATTAACAACTCACGAAAGTATTCTAAGCTCTATCTAGAATAAAGGAGGACATCTGAAGAAATAATGATTATGGAAACATAAAAACAGACCTTGCGCCTAGATTAAATTAAGGCAAAGTGCAGACGTTACGCTTGTATTGGGAATGTCTGCAGTAGGGGGACTTCGAATAAGTCAGCTCCACGGCTTCAAATGAATATTGACACTAGGATGATAGAAGTGTCCTTAGCTGATGCCAAAGTTACCGGGATACAGACACCCTGACTTGGTTGCAAGGTCGATCCAACCCCGATAGACAGATAGGCTGCGACTGACAGCAGTATTAGTATTTTGGGGTAAATAATCGTCTTAATTGAGACAATCACTAAACTGGGTCAATAATTTCATTCCATATATAAAAAGAGCCCTTAGAGTATAGCCAAGAAATCTTAAAATATGTAAGATCGTGTCTAAATATAGCGAGTCTTTTTATTTCCTTTATTAATTATTTCCACCAATTCTTTCTAATAAATCCTTTGTATCCATGCTCTCAACCATAGAATTCTGTTGACTTACAAGGCTCCCTGCTACATGAACCTTGAATGCTTGCAAATTCATTACCTTTTCTTCAATTGTATTCTTACAAATTAAACGATATACATTAACAGTACTTTTCTGTCCTATGCGATGTGCTCTGTCCATTGCCTGGAGATCATTAAAAGGATTCCAATCGTGTTCATAAAATATAACAGTATCAGCTGTACTTAAATTTAAGCCAAGTCCTCCTACCTGTGTAGTAAGAAAAAGAATGCTTGTAGCTGTTGTGTTAAATGATCTTACAACAGCACTACGATCCTTAGTACTTCCATCTAATTTATCAAAGAGAAGGCTCGGAAATTTTTCTTTTATCTTCCTTATAAGAAATGCTATCGTTGCCTTTTGTTGGCAAAATATAAGAACCTTTCTTGTCATTTCAGAACCACCCAATAAAGTTAAGAGATCCTCCAAGGCTTGAAGTTTGGCACCATAAATATTAGATGTATCTATTTCAGAATATGTAGTAACAAAACTAGGATGAGAGCATACCCTTAGTAAATCATGCATTCTCTTTAAAGCATTGCTATCTTTTCCATACCCGACCTCATCCTTAACATCCTTTACACCTTCCTCAACATATTCATATACCGCTTTCTCATTTTCTTCCATTTCAACAACCAAATCCGTGATAATCTTAGGAGGAAGATCCTTTAAGACATCTGATTTTAATCTGCGAAGTATGAATGGTAAAACCTTTTTATGAAGTTCATTTAACCTATCCTCGCATTCCGGGCCATAATTCTTTATAGGTTTTATGTATTTACGAGCAAATTCTTTTTCTGATCCTAAAAAGTTTGGCATAGCAATATTAAAAAGAGAATAAAGATCATCCACAGTGTTATGCACAGGAGTACCTGTAAGTATTAATGTATGCAATGAATTTAAATGCAATATTCTTTGGTATAATATGGTTTCTCTATTTCTTAAAACATGGCCTTCATCGATTATCAAAAATTTCCATGTTCCTTTGAAAAGATGATAATCCATACGATAAGCTTCATATGAAGAAATAATTATATTACAGTTTGGATTAATAAATCTTTCACCTTTCTTTTTCTTTAAAGGAATCATGGCCTCAATAAATGGAAAGAACTTTTCAATCTCATATAACCAATGTCCTGTTAAGCTGCTAGGGCATAATATAAGACACCTATTATTACTATTTAAATCATTCCTATTCTTATATATTTCATTGCAAACATAACTTAATACTTGAACTGTCTTTCCTAATCCCATATCATCAGCCAATATTCCATTTACACCAACACTAAAAAGCATTGATATCCATTCTACACCTCTAATTTGGTAATCTCGTAGTTTCAAGGATGTAGGGCATTCTAGTTTATATTTTTTTAACAGTGTAATATCAATAAGCTGATCTAAAACAGCCTTACTTTCTATTATACGATTTTTTATGTTAGATTCTATCTTTGGATTTATTGATAAGCTTAATGTTGGAATAATTTGGGACAATAGTGCTTGTGCATCATTAGATTCTGGACTACGGGAGTTGATAAGACGAAGCAATGGATTAACAAAAAGAACATTAAATGATGGGTCTAAAATATCAACTAAATACAGCAAGGTGTTAATTACAGGAGAACTTAGCTTATTGTCCAATAAAGTAGAAACAAATTTTTCAGCATAACTAATTGAACATATAAACTTTTGTAGAATAGGAATATGTGGAGGAAGAATATTAAATAGGTTAGTCATTTCATTATTTAGTATATTATCACCCAATATATTATCTCCTAATATACCGTCGATCTTATTACTTATTATTTTATCATTTGCTGTATCGTTAATTTCATTGCCTATTACACTCTTACTTACTAAATAATCCACAGCCTCCTCAAATATAAATTCAATTTTTGACAAATCATCATAATATTCAATAGTTCTTCCAAAAAATTCCATTCTTCCTTTATCTCGTTTAATAAGATTAAAGCTGGGATAATCAAAAAGACTATCCTTTAATACTCTGAAAAATAAATATCGTTCATTCTTATAAAGAAACATTATCAAATCATTTAAAAATTCATATTTTTTTCCAATTAACATTTTTGATATGAAAATTATTAAATATTCATTAGTATCATACAAATAAAAATTCTTAATGTTATCATATTTTTTTCCTTCCATTACTTCACATATAGCCTTTGCTCTAGTTATATTTTGAAATGTTTCATTTATGCCTGGATGTAATGATATATATGAATAATTTGTTTGTTTCTTTTTAACTTCTGATTGAGGAAGCATAGATAGGAAAGAATCAAAGCATACTATAGAAGGGTCGGTGCATCCCCGGGCTAAGTCATATAAAAAGGAAACAACAATACCAAATAAAGAATCCGGAGAAGTTATACCAGAAAACCCAGAAGGTATACACTCCATAACACGTATTCTTCCTTCTAAATTTCTGTCTTTTCCTATCAAAGTTATTCCGCTTTGTGTAAACCAATGTTCGTCATATAAAATAAAATCATCTTTATGCAATATTTCATTTGTTAGACAATAGATTAATTTCATTGTGATATCATTAATCGCATTATTATGATCAGTGTGTGTCTTTATATTTAATATTTTCTTAATTATTGTTTTGTTTAAAGAAACAAATTCTGGATCTTCTTCTACCATAAGATTTAGAAACAGTAGATTTAAAATCTCATTCATATTTTTATCATGAGCATAGTCTCCTATAAGGAGTAATGCACTCTTCCTTACCTCAGGAATTGGCGATCGAAGACATCCATAGACTTTATCTATTTGAGCATTTTTTCCAATACCACATTCTCTAACTAATGTTAGCATTCCTGTCTTTCCAAGAGCCAATTGATCTTCATTACTAATATTCTCCCAACATTTAGAAAGAACAAGATTTTTATCTGCGTAAACAAGTGGCCAGCTCAAAAGTTCAGCAGCTAAATATTTTACATCTTCATCAAAACTGTCCAAGAGATCTGTAAGTAATTTTGCTATACTTGGTAGTTGATTTTCTGGTATATAATTTTTTACTTGGCGTAATGCAATCAGCCCACTAAATTGAGTTTGCCAGTCAGAATGTCTAAGTAAATTTAAAAGAGCGTCTATTAAAGCTTCTTTTGTAGTAAAGGGGAATAGAAGGTTTAAAAGAAACGCAGCTGCTTCACGAACTGGAGCACTGGTCTGATCTGCGGTATAATCGTTAAATTTATCTTCGTAAAATATACGCAGGATAGTTCCTATTAACGTGCATGGAAGCACTGCTTGTGCCTTTTCTGGAGCTGCAGATCCACCCTCTGCAAGAGCGCATAAACCAAGAAGAGCTCCATGTCGACTTTCCCAGCGCGGAGATACTAAATTATCAGTGAGCAAACAAACAAACTCTGATATGCTTTCTGGCTCGATTATTTTCATTGTTTTTGTGGTTCTATTTTCGCGTTGTTTTCTTTTTTGTGCAATTTGTTCACGACGCGACATTTCTGGTTTCAAATCTTGCTCGGTTACAATTTTTTCAGCTAATCCTGTGTGGTCCTCACCCAGTCGCTTGCGTAATTCTGCCCTCTGCGCACGTATATCAGCAGTGGCTTCAGAATACTCCTCCCCACTTGATGCGAGAAGTTCACCGTTGACTTTTGCCTGTGTAACTGGGAAGTGTGGTATTACAATAGGAATTTCTAAGGCTCTAAGAACCATTGCGCCATATTTGCGTTCATCTGTCGAACTACGCATCAGAAGACGATGAAGTCTGCGCAAAATATATATTATATGTGGTGTATATTCCTTGATATTTGTTGTTAACTCTCTTGTTGCTGCTTTTTTTATGTTTTTTGAGGTGTTTGATTCAAGGAGATTAAATAATTTTTCCAGCTGATTCATGGGGCATTAAATTTGTTTGTTACATTTTTAAATTTATTTTTATAGAAATTTTAAAGCATTGAGGATGACATGAACGTATGTGATCGAGTAGAAAATGCTGTGAAAAGATTTGGAGAAGCAAGTGCCATTGTATGACAACCGCAGACCATAGAAAAGAAAGACAAAGAATAACACAACACTAACCTTTTAAAAAAAAGACATTTTATTATAGAAATTTTATATAAAGATCACAGATCAATTAAAATTATCTTTAAATGCTTAATATTCATGGTACAAACAATATGGATGGATTTTAAAAAAAACAAACTAAATTTATTGCTTATTATTTAATTTTCAAGAAGATATTTTGAACATAAAACTAAAATAAAAAAACATTTTATATTACTTAAAGTCTCAATTAATTCTATGTAAAAATAAAACTTAATTTAAGAGAAAAAGTATAAAATTTTGTAAGTCACAATAAGCAGTTTAATGCTTGATAAGCTGTGGATAAAATAATATGAGTCAATGAAAGGGTGTGTTTTAAATGGAAGCTGTGCAAAATATGGTTTTACTAAAGTGCTGGTATGATTGTTTAGACGTAAATATTATAATAAATTATATCACAGTTTCTACAAGTATATGTATTTAATGAATAAATGTTTCAAAAATAGAAATGGTGAATATAAAAGCATATTAAAGGTATATAAACAGAAATAGAATATTAAAGTATTTCATATCTAATTTTTATAATATCATACGGAAAATCTAGCTTAACTTAAGTGAAAGGTTATAAGAATGATATGCTTATCCGTTAAACACACCTTTGTGATATTATAGATTAAGACATATGATATATTTAATAAGAAGCAAAATGTATAATTGTGTTATAAGGTATTATAAGTCAATATAATATATAAAAAAATTTAGAATAAAATTTTTTCTATTACTAATGATTATTATCAGATATAAATTCTTTCTCCAATGCTTTCTAAAACTTATTATATTAAATTTCTTGCAATTATTTAACATGATGTTTCTTCTTTTAGTATTCAAGCAATTTAGTTTCGAATATTCTTAGTATAGTCGATTCGTAAGTGCCCCTCAACTTTAAATGTTTATATTAAGATAATAGTTTCTTTATTGCCTAGCTTTGCGTTTTAATATGATCATACACTTTTCTCTTATGGGAGAATGACTATAATATATAATATTATTGCCATATTTGGTGATATTAATTAATAGGTATATTGGTGTATCTTCTATTCAACTACATCTAAATCTGTTATCTCAGTATACATCTCTTTATTATTTATATAATGTACTAATATTATTATCCTATAAAATTTTACTGAATATGAAGTGCAATCTTGCTCATGGCTTATCACACATGTTAAAGGTTATCTTATTTAATAAACTTTGCAAATAAAAACTCATTTAAGTTTCAAACTTAAGACCCTTTTATAGAGAACATTTTAAGGTTATAAGTTTAAATACCATATATTATTTTTATTATTACTGTGTATTCCAGATATATTTGTTTGCATATAAATTATATTCTTTCTTTTTTAAAATGATTTAGAAATTATCTTGGCTTGCTAAACCTATCCAAATAATTTTATTTTTATCATAAATACATTCGTTTCTTATTTTTATGTAGATATTAAGTCACCATATTTGTGTTAACCTATATTTTAGCTTTTTTATAACCTTCTGGACAAAACGATATCGTAGTCTTTGCAATTTATTTAGCCTAATATATTCCACAATAAATTTTGAATATTATTCTATTATACCATCGCAAATAGTAATAGACAACTATAAAACCATAGACTGTAGCCAAATGGCCAATTATTTTTTTTATTACTGTAGTATTAAGATGTAAAACTGTCTTTCAAAAGTATGTCGCTATGAATATAAAAATAAATTTTCTAATATGTAGATTGCTATCTCTGTATTTTATCCCACTGAAAACCGATAAAAACGGGCTGATATAACTTACATGCATATATTTTTTTAATAATTTTATTATATAACACTATCATTTAACTCTTAGTAGAAACTTCTGTTTAAGAATACTTAAAGATAGATCTTGATACAAAAAGAAAAGTAAATCTTGTTCTGTATCTTATGTTTGAGTTTATTCTTTCCTTAAAGAAACATACATTCGCTCTGCATTTTTATTAATTAAATAATCTTGCTTATTTTCATTCAGTGAAATTATATTCATATAAATTAATTACTTTTTTATTTAAAGGTTAATGCTATGTTTTTCTTTGTCTTTCTTTTCGATGGCCTGCGGTTGGCATCCTGTGGCACTTGCTTCTCCAAATCTTTTCACAGCATCTTCTACTCGGTCACTTACGTCAATGTCATCCCCAATGCTGTACTCAAGTGATATAGTTTCGAGCGTTTTCTTCAATTCCGTCGATTGGATGTATGCCTCTATCGTAGAAGTTTATTTAATTATTTAAGGTAATTCCTGCGGTACTTGGTTACCACACCGTCTTATGTCATAACATAAGGTATTATTTTAGTTTTTGCTTTGTATAGCAAGCCTAATTCGTTCGCCAAAAGGACGTATTTCCTCTTCTTCTCCGTTTCAACAACTTGGAGATTATCTTAGCTCGTTATACCAACTTCAACTAATATAATTTCATTCTCCTTTTTATCGTAAATAAATATATCTGGTCTATTATTTTATATTAGAATATCAGTCCTTATCCATGTATCGACCCGAATTTCGGCTCTTTCATTTTCCATGACCTCCTGGGCTGAATGAGATCGTAGTTTTTTTGATTTTTCAAAGCCGTACTTATTCGTAAGTAGAAGGTGAATACACCTAAGTATCTCATTATGCCTTCGTGTATAGTCATGGTCAAGCATTCGATAACAACTTGTTGCCAGATAGTCGATCGACTTTTTGGCTTTACCACAATGCTGGCATTGCAAAGTATCGTCTCTCCAAAAAACGTTTCTATCTTGGATATAGCAATAAATTCCTTCAGCACGAGGATCAATATCCCCATATTTTATCCAGTAGAAGAGTCTTTTAAACTAACAAGCTCATTTGAGCGGGCCCTATATAACTTTTCATAAAATTTTTCTTATTGATTTCGTCATAAAGGAGCTTACGCTGAGCATATAGAATACTCTTGGCATAAACTTTTGTCAGTGAGTACTTTGACATGAGGTATTAGTATATAAGAGAGAGGTGTGTCATATTTTGTTCTTCAACTTTCAAGATCGCTGCTCGTCTTGATAAAATATTTTTGTATTTTCAGCGTATCTAGTAATTGAAGAAACATATACACACTTTTCATCTCCATATAATGGAGACCTCTTCCCATTTCTGTTCGGGGAAAATATTATTTCTCTTTACACCTAGGCTTTAAGTGTACCTTATGTTTAATAAGAGCTTGGCATATTTCCTGATCAAGCTTTATGAAGTCAACAGGTTTGAGGTGTTGTAGTCCAATGTGATAATTGGCAAGAGATTCATATAGATAAAATTATATTATAATACCTCTTATTTAATATGGACTAATACCAGGTTAAAATAACAAGTAAAGACACAATAAAATCGTAAAATGGCCAAATCTTGTAATTTATAGCGGATTGAAATCAATAAAAACAAAAAGTTTATAACTCACCTAATATTCTATTATATCGAATATACTTATCATATTAATTATAATGCAGGCAGAATAAGCTATGTTTAATTATCTATAATAAGAAGAAATAATAAAATAAAATAAAAAAGGTAAAATTAAAAGTAATTTGTTAAATGATTGATAAATAGATGCAGTAGTAAAACTAATAAATATAATATGGTTGTAACCTCAATAGATAAATATGGAGTGCGTATAATACCATATATTGTTGCAAGGAACGGTAGATTAGTGAAAATCTACAAAAGTTATTGTACGCACCTCTGAATGAATACATAAGGGTGTTGCTCAATTTTTTAGTTCAGAAACATATTTTGAAGTATTTTTATTAAAGTTTATTAATCATATACACAGCAAAACCTAGTATGGCTTTAATATAATTTTTTTGCAACGAAAGATATGCGCAATAGAGAGCAAATAAAAATTCAAGATGTTCGAACCTTTTAAAATTTGTTATTATAATTTGCATTCGATAAAAATGACTTTATTTTAATAATATAAGTAAGCAATAACTAAGTATAATTGTATATATTTATAAGTATAATTTTACAATTAGAAAATATAACACATTGCCAATGAAGTTTTTTAAATTACTTTGTCGATTTAAAGTATAAAGTTAGGTGTATTATGAAGCAGCAGACCAGTATAATAAAAAAATGAAAAAAAATATTCATATTGAATATCACTTACAGGTCTCGAAATTTATCTAATAAAATTATTTATTTAAGGTTTACGAATCTATCATTTATTTGATTTTTATCATATATTTATTGCGATAGGAAGTATGGTATTATCAACGAAATCTAATATACTATATACTTCGTATCTTTAATTCTATTTAATTTTCAGCTTTTATTGTATAAAATATTGGTTAAATAGGTTAATATAGTCTTCAATTACTTATAACAAACAGAAAAAGAAATATTGTATTTTGGTTATTAATATCGAATTAATTTATAAAGCCGAAACTAGAATTATACTATGGCATCATATAAGTTAGTGACAAAGTTTAACAAAAGTTATTTTCAATGACTTAATATCACATCGGTTCTTAAAGAAAATATCTAATCAATGGTAATAAAGAGGATATTAAAAGTCATTAATTTATTATTGAACAAAGTATTGAGAATGGTGTAGAAATAAATAGTATAATAAAAGATAAAATATTTAATATATTAGTGATAATGAATGTTTACTACTAAGAAAAAAATTATAAATGATAGTAACTTTTATTGCACTAGTTTTTAGTGTTGTTATTTTTTGGTGTTGTTTTAAAAGATATCCTCAAGTAATAATATGCTTAGAGGATTGAATCGCTGCACAAGTATTTTTTTTTTTCTGTATTGTATAATGAGTTTATTTTGACATAATCATAATATTGAATACATGAATCCATTTCGGAAGCGGTATATTTTTTTTTAATTTTAGCATTAATTTTATCATTTTGTTCAAATTTTTGATAATCATATGCATCGCCCAAATATGAATCAGAATAAGGATTACTTATATTTTCTTTTAAACGGAAAAAAATATTATAATTAGTATTTTGAAAATCGACCAAATATATCGTATTTACTTGTAACTTGCTGTTTATAAATATGTTTAACACATGATCTTTATTTGTCAAAGATCTATGATATAAAGAGACAATTTCAATTTCTTTTAAATTTTTTTGATTTATCAGTTTTATTGGAATATTTTTAAATCTGCAATTCTTATTTGATACTTGAATTATAATTTTATAACCGTATTCTATTCGTGGGTAATCACACGAATCATTATAATTTGTATTATAGTTATGCTTAGATTCTTTCTTGTAGTGCAGCCAACTAGACATTTTATTATTATATGCTTTGTATCTATTAACCATATAAACCTGGCCGATGTATCTTTCAGGCTTACACGAAAAAATATGAACCAAATACAATATTATAAACTTCATATTTATTGAATTTATTTTTTACTTTTATAGATAATATTGACAGTTGATTGATGCGAGACTGAATTATTCCAAAAATAGAAAAGTTGATGATTTTAAAAATCGTGTAATATTAAAATTTTCATGCATACGGTATTTATCACATAATAAAATGTAATAACTAAGCATATTAAAACGCAATCATCATTTATTATAACATGTATATAAAAATTTGCTTTATGATATTGTAATATAATTTTTACAACTATTTTATATATAAAAAATGTAATTGAGTATCATTCTATTATTAAATAAACAAGAATTTAAAACATTTATTTAAAGGTTAATGCTATGTTTTTTTTATCTTTCTTTTCGATGGTCTGCGGTTGGCATCCAGTGACACTTGCTTCTCCAAATATTTTCACAGCATCTTCTACTCGGTCACTTACGTCAATTCCATCATCAATACTGTACTCAAATGATATAGTTTCGACCGTTTTCTTCAATTCCGTTAATTGAATGTATGCCTCTATCGTATGGGTTATATTTAATTATTTAAGGTAATTCTTGTGGCTCTTGGTTACCACACCGTCTCATGTCATAACATAAGGTATTATTTTAGTTTTTGCTTTGTATAGCAAGCCTAATTCGTTCGCCAAAAGGTCGTATTTCCTCTTCTTCTCCGTTTCAACAATTTGGAGATTATTTTGGCTAGTTATACCAACTTCAACTAATATAATTTCATTCTCCTTCTTATCGTAAATAAATATATCTGGTCTATTATTTTTTATTAGGATACCAATCCTTATCCTTGTATCAACCCGAATTTCGGCCCTTTCATTTTCCATGACCGCCTGTACTGAATGAGATCGTAATCTTTTTTGATTTTTTAAAGCCGTATTTATTCGCAAGTAGAAGGTGAATACACCTAAGTATCTCAGTATGCCTTCGCGTATAGTCATGTCCCAGCATTCGATCACAACCTGTTGCCAGATGGTCGATCGACTTTTTGGCTTTACCACAATGCTGGCATTGTAAAGCATTGTCTCTCCAAAAAACGTTTCTATCTTGGATATAGCAATAAATTCCTTCAGCACGAGGATCAATATTCCCGTATTTCATCCAAGTAGAAAAGTCTTTTAAACTAACAAGCTCATTTGAGCGGGCCCTATATAACTTTTCATAAAATTTTTTCTTATTGATTTCGTCATAAAGGAGCTTACGCTGAGCATTCAAGAGACACTTGGCAGAAACGTCTGTCAGTGAGTACTTTGACCTGAGGTAATGGTATATAAGAGAGAGGTGAGTCTTGTTTTGCTCTTCAACTTTCAAGATCACTGCTTGTCTTGATAAAATATTTTTATATTTTTTCAGAGTATCTAGTGATTGAAGAAGCATATACTCACTTTTCATCTCTACAGAATGGAGACCTCTTCCCATTTCTGTTCGGGGATGATATAACCTCTCTTTACACCCAGGCTTTAAGTGTGCCTTATGTTTAATGAGAGTTTGGCGTATTTCATGATCAAGCTTTAAGAACTTAGCAGGTTTGAGCTGTTGTAGTCCAATGTGATAATTGACAAGAGAAATGGCATGCTCGTTTATTGCTTTAAATAAATTTTTTGAGTTAAGATTAGATTCACACAGCCTATTCACTCTTGCCAGTAACTCACGTCTTACCTCCTCAAATGATTCTCGCATAATATTGCTACTATGATCCTCTACTATACCTAGGTATTTATATACTCCAGTACCATCAAGGAGAGTAGCAGTGTTTTCGCACTGAGAGTCATTCGTGGCCGACTTCTCTCGGTTAATCTCCAGCCCTATGGCCTATAAGAAAGATTCAGTTTCTTAACAAGAATTTATATTTATAAAAATGACATCAAAAATATTTTAAAACATCGTTAAGAATAAAAAAATCGAAATCGAGATTGGTAATAAAACAAATCAATATTAAAATTTGAGGCGATGTAACCTAATTACGATAATACTTTGACTAAGCTGTTTTAAATGAAATGAATAAAAAAGCAAACAGAATATTTTTGCATGTTAGACGTAAAATTTGGGTTGGTATAATAAACCGGATATTTAATTAGATGAATTAATCCAAGAGTAATATAATTTAAAAAACAATGTGAAATATTCAACTTATATATTATAAAAAACGCTTAAAAA
The DNA here is from genome assembly GCA_014805555.1 of Astathelohania contejeani. Classification (NCBI taxonomy): domain Eukaryota; kingdom Fungi; phylum Microsporidia; family Astathelohaniidae; genus Astathelohania; species Astathelohania contejeani. The sequence continues at coordinate 6,194 of SBIQ01000166.1, read as the reverse complement.
GTTTTTGTTTATAAACGAAGTATCGAAAATAGCATGTAAATAAACAATATAATTAAAGAAACAGTAAGGAGGTATGAAGATAGCATTGTTGACAGATGTTCATAACGCATTCAAAAACCAAAACAATGATATATTTTTAAATAATTTAAGAAGTGCTAAAAGACTAAAATAACACCTTATGTTATGATATGAAATGGAGTAATAACCAAGTATCACAGGAATTATTAAAAGAATTAAATATAATTTCTGCGATAGAGACATACATCCAATCGACGGTATTGAAGAAGACACTTGAAACCATATCACTTGAATACAATTTAATATGGCATAGACGTAATAGATCGAGTAGAAGATGCTGTAAAAAGATTTGGAGAAACGGGTGCCACTGGATCCTAACTGCAAGCCATAAAAAAGAAAGACAAAGAATAACACAGCACTATCATTTTAAATAAAAATCTAGCAATTATATGAAAGCTATGATTTATTTAAATATAATCAATAAATTATAAGATCATCATTTAATTTTTGCTTCTAGAAATATACTGGCTGTCTATAAAAATTATATTATTATGTTTTATTTCGAGGATAAATACATGCTGTATTATAAACATATTAACATCTAACAAAATTTATAACATAATAAATAATACCGATTTTTAATGTAAATTAACGATTGACTTAAAACGATATCGAAAGCTAAGTGCAACACTAACAAGACATTAAAGAAGGTAAAAGTATTAGTAATAGAGCACCATCATAATCATATGCTCATCAGATATATTCTATCGATTTTTCTGATGATATGTTTAGAAAATTAGGCGAATTTTTAAATGCTGATCTGATATGCTTAATTACAAAGTTAAGTGTTCTTTATTTAATAATAAGACTAGTTAATTGTTATTGTTAAATAGAAAATACTGCACGTGACTTTGCATTTCGTATCTCAAAAGAAGTAAACAATTACTATACACCATTTAAAGTAACTTAATTAATAATATTAGCCATATATTCAAATAAATAAGTACATTTATCATTCATTTTAATTTAATATAAGCATGTAATTGTTTGTGATAAATATTACTTTGTAAACTTAATAAATTATGTAAATATGCAAGCATTAGGATCATTTAAGTATAAGCTAAAACAGTTTATAGTAAGAGAAAATAATTAATTAGAAATAACGCCTGGTGTTATTAATATAACACGTCTTCTATTCATCAATATGTATAGAACATTAATTGATTTAAAATAATATATGTTAATATTTGAGACAGTTTATAAATTACGTTTTCTTCGCAGATAGATAAATTCCATGCAATATTGATTCACTTTTTATTTAAAGCATTCTTTTTAATGAAATCCAGCTAATGAAGCCTAAGCTTAAGAGCCCAATAATAATATAACGCATATAATACATACATTCAAATATAATTTTAAAGACTATTTTTATAGTGCAGTACCAAAACACAAGATAGGCATTCTCATTAGAATTAGACATATCAAAAAGATATCCTAAAGATTTCATATAGTCTTTATTGCATCCTAACCCATATTCATGCATATAAGCCAATGAGTAAAAACCTTCTGCATCACCTGAAAGTGCACCGGCAAGGTAAAATGCATATGCATCCTTATACGACTTCTCTGTTCCTATTCCCCAATAATAGCAATTCCCAACTGTAACACATACTGTATTATCATTTTGATCCATCAAATCTGTAGCTACTTTGAAATATATCTTATCACTTCCTTTAATTATACCCGGGTGTTTCCTTAACAAATAAAGTGTATTTTTCATAGCCTCAGAGGAACCCAATTCTGCAGCCCAAAGCAAACAAATTAAAGACTGGCTATATTTTCCTTCTTCGAAAAATTTAGTAGCTCTATCCTCGATATCACAAAGTTCCTTACACTGATAACATACCGGAAGCAAAAAGCGAATAGCATCCTCGTAATTCTCCTTTTCAAATAAAGCCTTTCCATGCTGATACAGTGCAGGAAGATATCCTTTTCTTGCTGACATAGACAAATAAATATTAGCTACATCATACATTTTATAATGATCTTTGTATAATTTATATAGATTATAATCTGCTGAAGCCATTCCCATTCTAGAAGCTTTTTCGAAATACTTTCTGGCCATCGACAAATCCAAATAGTCTTCTAGGATATTGATCCTTCCCAGTCCGTCATAGCAAGATGGATCTCTCCTTTTAGCTCCTTCGCTATAATAATGCATGGCTGCACTAAATGAGCGAGATACACCATTCCCATAGAAATATGCATCACCTAATATACCCATAGCTTGCCCATTGCCACGTTCTGCTATCCTGCGTACCAATGGGAGATACTTAGAAGCATCTATGCGTTTCTCCTTTATTGCCTTTATAAGAAATTCTTCTGCTCTTTTATCACCTGAACGTATCAGATTTACAACATGCTGCATCGTTTTATAAAGAGATTTGTTTTCATGTATGACCTCGAATAATTGTTTTGGCTTTAGCTTACTATAATCATATTCATATGTTTCGAACACTGGCGTAGCCATATCTAAATACATCCTTGCATGCTGCTCAGTACTTATAATAATGCTATAGGCGCCACGTCCACGGGCTGAAGTAGCAAGCTGAGTAAGTGGATGGTCTGAGCTGTAAAGAAAGAAAAGAGCTTCTTCGTGATTATTGTAGAACACACTCTCTATGAAATACCTTAGCAGCATATCGTGTCTATCTATAGGACCCTTGACCTTGTTGCAAGCAAGGTCCACATCTCCGTTTTCGAAAAGAATTTTTTCTATTTCTGATAAAGAATTTTTTATTTCTGAATCAGCGCTGGCTTTGAATCGAACGAACAAACTCAGAAGCAATATTAAAATTCTCATTTGGGGATGGATTAATGAAAAAAAAATAAGGATATCAGTATTTTAATAGATTACTCCAACCCATTTGTTGACAGGGTTTATTAGATATTATTATTGTTTGTAACATCAAACTGTATATACCATCCACTATTCATATATAGTTTACAATAATATAAATCTTTATTTTTTTTGTACTCATAGAATATTTCTTGAAATTATATACAAAATAGCCACAAATAAAAACATAATAGAAGCAAAGCGACATTAAATTAGTGAATTATATTTAATTATTTAGTTGAGAAATACGAATGTATGATATATAAAAATATGATCTAATAAATTAAAACATAATTATAAGTTTAGTCTATATTATTGAACATTTTATCTTCTGTTTCATTTATTTTAGAAACGTTGTTTATATTTGAAATTTAGTTTTTTATTCAGTAAATTAAATGTCATAAATAAACCATAATTTTCTTTTTTAGTATTTGCCCGTCAATATTGAAAGGATGCAAGCTACGCTAGTATTAATGTTTAAATGTATTTGTTTAATCACTAGTATGAATTTTGTTTGTATCGAAAAATCTGAATATCATTTTTGTAGTCTATACGAAGTTGGCCATTATCAGTATTTTGTTATCTCCAGATGATTCTTTTTTGTTTTCAGTTTTTCTTATTTGACCTGTAATTTTACAATTAGTTCATTAACTGATATATTTATGAAGTCAGAAGCTTATAATTTATTTTTTTAATACTAAAAAGATTGGCGAGCAAATTAACTGTGCATGACAAATAAATAGACAGCTTAGTCTATAATTATAAAAAAACCATTTAATACAGAATATTATGCAAAGTGCTGTTAAGATCATCTTAATTTAAATGTTTCAAAATAAAGAATATGTTTGATTATCAAAAATACTTTTATTTAATCATACTTATATTTTATTAATAATAAATAAGATATGTATTTGTTACTCATTAGCAAAATATTCACAATTAGTATTTTTTGTTATAATCAATCAGATTCCAATGATATCTAAAAAACAGAATTATTTATATTTTTATGCTCATTATAATTAGCTGAATGCATTGGCAAAAATGTTTAAGTAATATCCAACATAATTCTTATATAAACGCGAATAAAATTGAATAAATGTCATAAACTTATAACTCGTAACTGATTGGGAATTTACATTTTTGGGTAAAACTGATAAATTGAGAAAATAAACTTACTAAATAATACTTTTTTCATTATATATTATAATCTGAAAGAAAGTAATACAATTATCATTTATACAAGTATTGCATTGAAAAAAATAATTAATTTCGGTTTTAAATTCATCAATGCCTTTTTTGCTGCGAATACTAAAAATATAAAAATGGGATGGCTATTATTCTAGTTATGTAAATGCAAAAAATCATATTTTTGTAAGAACAATTCTGAATTAATAGAAAGATATACTTGTTTTAATATAATATTCATTTTGTTAAATGATTGAATCATAGTATGATAAATGCTTTAATCAATTATTAATAGATAAATTTATTGATTTAATGAATAATTCAAATAGTGTGGGTAATTTTTGCAAGACGGTTTATTAATAAAAATGTATACAATCAGTATTGCGATCTAAAACATTAATTTTATTTAAATGGTTAATCTCGTGTTATTGTCTGTCTTTCTTTTCTAAAGCCTACGGTCGGCATCCAGTGGCACTTGCTTCTCCAAATCTTTTCACAGCTTCTTCTACTCGATCTCTTACGTCCATGTCTTCCTCAATGCTTCTTCTGTACTCAAGTGATATGGTTTTATATGTCTTCTTCAGTACCATCGATTGGATGTATGCCTCTATCGTAAAAATTATATTTAATTTCTTAAAATAATATCTGTGATACTTGGTTACCACACCATCCATGCCATAGCATATGGTATTATTTTAGTCTTTGCTTTGTATAGCAAGCCTAATTCATTCGCCAAGAGGTCGTATTTTCTCTTTTTCTTTGTTTTAACAATCTGGAGATTATCTTGGATCGTTATACCAACTTCAACTAATATAATTTCATTCTCCCTCTTATCGTACATAAATATATCTAATCTATTATTTTTTACTAGGATATCAGTCCTTCTCCTTGTATCGACCTGAATTTCGGTTCTTTCAATTTTCATGAAATTATCGGTAAAGTATCTGGACAATTTTTAATTGATTTTTGAATTAAATGATAAAACTATCTGATTATATTGCTGTTGTGATTAGAAACCTTTTTATTTTTCATATATAATTTTTATTTATTATATTGTCAACCTTGAAATACAATGTAATCGTATACTTTGCTTCTTATGTAACATTGATTATGCTATAAAGTTTTATTTAATGTTATCACGATTATTGATATTTAACCAATGGATAGGTATATCAATTTATCATATCTATACTGGTGTGTTCACTTAAATCTAGATCTACTATTTCAGTATAAATCTCTGAATACAATCAGTTATTCTATATGATTATTCAAAATATATTTGCATTTATATACCTTATGATTGTTTCGCACAATGAATATGATGTGTTATATTGCATCCACGGTTTATGACACCGCTTGCTGTACATTATATATAACTCATAGTTTTCGGTAAATAGTGGTTAATCAAGTATAAACTTTAGAAACAGCTTTGTAAATTTACATTTTAAAACTATTAAGCCAAAAGGCTATAGTTTCTTTTAAACAAGTTGGTAACTATTATTCATGATATTGTTAGTATTAACTAATATGATGTATTAAGTTCAAATATATTTAAAGGATATATAGAGCGTTTGATGAATTTTTTCGGTTTTTGATTATAGATAACATCTATGAAAAAATAAAGAATAAAAATCATTTTTTTAGATTAAAAAAAAATATAATTTGCTATATAATAGTTTTTAATGCAAATTACATATACAGTATGGATATTAATTGCGCAATCCTGTTTTTAAAATGATTAAATATAAATATTACTGTCTAAACAGCATTGTTATATAGTAAATATTTGTCACTTATTAAGAACAATTGCATATATATTTTAGTTCTTAGTTTAAGACATATAACTTAACTTATATACTATATACGATAAAATGGCATATTTGATTAGAGATTGTGAGTTCATAAACTTTGTTTGTAATTTTTTATCTATAGCAAATGCATGACAACATTTTTTAGTTTTTGGTCTATGTTTCTTCCGTGATCAAAAATTATGAGCTCGATTGTATTTATGAGCACATGAAATATATGTTCGATATATGTTGTTTAACTGATACAAAGCATTCCACGATGCTCCATTATTACTTGATTTAAC
>SBIQ01000165.1:0-19517 GCA_014805555.1 Astathelohania contejeani | reverse complement strand
AGATGATTGCATCACAACCACACCTTTCCACATATTTCTATTTTTTCATTTTTAATACATAAAATCTTTCCAATTTTTCATGATTTTTCGATGTTATGTCATCTATTTTATTTTATTTTGCTAAATCCATTTTTATTAATTTCAAAAATCGTTTAGTTCAATCATTTTTACTGAGTGATCTTCCGTTTTTCTTTTAATATAAAATACGATTCCTCAACATTATTGCATACTGTTTCTTTTAAATCCTGTATTTTAAATTATTTGAGTGGTATTATATTAGTTAAATTAATGTTGTATAACATTTAATTCTTTACGTATTTTCACATTTTATTAAATGTTACTTCATGTAAGAGAAAAAAAAATTATTGCGCTTTTGACTAATATATTTCATTATTAGATATGATTTTCAATTTTCTATATATATCCTAATTTAAAGTATTTAAACAAGCATAATTTTATCACTATCATCTCCTTTATGGTGAAGCAAATTTTTTCTACATATTTAGAACAATCTTTTCTTTAATAAGAGCATCTGCTTTTATTGATGTACTTATATATTAATTTATTATAGTATTACTTAATATATTTGCAAGATCTTTAACATACTATTTTGCGTTGATAATATTAAAAATATTTGGAAATTAGTTTAATGATATATTTAAAGTGCAACTGATATATTATTTTTATTGAAAGATCCAATAAATATTCATAAACAACTGATTGTGAAAATAATGGAGAAAAAGAATCATGTGTTTTAAGGAAATGACTGAACATATTATACAAAATAAAATTTAAAATAAAACATTATCCTTATATCATGACTTGGTGCAGATAGTAACTGATACTATAAAGGCCATTTATTAAATATAAAAAATATAATATGCATACTATAGCCAATTGATATACTGATTAAGATATTTGAAATCATATTATTCGAGAAAAAATAGGCTAGCATAGATTTGCAGCATAAAAAATAAGAAGCAGTTAAAACATTTAGAAATTTTCGTGCCAATAATACGGATAGAAATGAAATATAAATTATCACTAAATCTACAATTGAATAGATATTTGATATCTATTTAGTATATATCCTTTTTTTATCTAAAATTTATTGTGTAATGTCAATTATATTTCTGAGCCGACCTCTGCCAAGTTCTAATCGCGTTAAAACGCAAGGACAGTAAAATTGATTTAATAAGATAGAAATAGTCATTAACAATGTAAACTACATCATTTAGAATGTCTGGAAAAAATATGTTGTAACTAATCCTGTTTGATAAAGATTTAAAAATGTTAAACCATAAAATAAAGTTCATCTGTATAAAAAAAAAGTTATACTAACTGTATTCTTTTATACAGATTTTTAAACGTGATATTGCTATGCTTTATAATTTGCAAATAAATATTTGATTTTTTTGCATTATCATCTTCAAAACAAATTGCATTGTGTATAAAGGCGCCCAAATAATATAATTTTATCTCTGCCATCATTAATCACAAAGCATGCATCAATTAAATACTCTTAAAATTTATATGTGAGGTGTCGATATAAATATCAAAGCTTTTTAAACTATAAAAATTAAAATAAATAAACCAACAAAATTATATGCATTTATAATTCAATGTAACTTTTTCATCCATTTAATTTTCATTAAATTCTATAAACTTATAACATTAATATTGTTATTTTGTATTTTTAAACAAATTTGATTATTTATAAAGCCAACAACAATAAACTAACTTTTATAATAGCCATATAATTATTTAAGATATTTAAAATTAAAGATAGAGAAATCAGTAATATTTTTAAATAGGTTTGATCATGTATTTTTATACAAACAATATTTTTAAAAAGAATTTATTATTAAAATAAATTTTGTATTATTTCTTTTATACTCATAATATTGTTTTCACTGTTATCATACTTGTCTATCTTATCATTTATTTTATTCTTTATCATTTTAATGGTTTTTTCATATTTGGATTTATAGTTTTTATTATCATTTAATGTTATTTTATATTCTTTATCGCAAATATCCTTGTATTTTCTAATTCTAGTGTTAAGCTCCTCATACTTCTTTTCTTCTTCTTTGAGGCATTCAAGCATTTCATTTATTTTTTTCTTAATAAACTTTATACCTTTTTCCCTTTTCTGAGATATTATGATAAGTTCGGAATTGTAATCTTTAAACTTTTTATCGATATTTCTTTCTTTTAATTTAAAAAATTCATTTAGTTGACATTTTTTATGATTATAAGTTACCTCAATATCTTTTTTTATTTTGTTTAAAAAGATAGCATTCTTCTTTTTTATTTCATTTTTTAATTCGACAATTGCCGACATATTATCTACATTTGATTTTTCATCTTTGTGTCTTTTACTCATGCATAAAGTTTATATGTTTTATTTAAATCATGCATGATTCATTTGAATAAAATTAAGTAAGTATGAATTGAATTTATTAAAAGGGTTAGTCTTTCTTTATTATGGCCTGCGGTTGGTATCCAGTGGCACTTACTTCTCCGAATCCTTTCACAACATCTTCTACTCTATCTCTTACGTCCAAGTCATCCTCAATGCTTCTTCTGTACTCAAGTGATATGGTTTCAAGCGTTTTCTTTATGATTCGAAAATATTAAAATATAAAACAATTCTACAATATTTTATTTAAATTAATGCTGTTGTGTTTTTTCTTCTAACGTGATGAGTATCCGTCAGTATCACTTTTTAATCCTCTCTACCAGATTCCAATATTTATATGCATCTCATCCTCGATGCTTCATCTGAACTTTAAGAAGATAATCTTCACAGTCTTCTTAATATTGTTATATATTCCTATATGGTTGATGTCATTTCAAGCTATTTTAGTAACCTCTGTAATATTTAATTACTATATCCTTCCATGTCATAACATAAGGTATAATTTTAGTTTTGGCTTTATAAAGTAATCCAAGATAATTGGCCAATAAGTCATATTTTCTTCTTTTTACGTCTTGACTTGCTGAAAATTGTCTTTGTTTGTTATGCCGATTTCATTAAAAATATTTCATTTAAATTTTTATTGTTAATTAATATATCAGCTTGATTATATTTGACCAAGATATCAGTTCCTATTTTGATATGAGCATGTGTTTTTGCTAGTATATATCTGATAATTTCTTGAACTGAATAAATTCGCAGATTTTTTGATCGGTTGAATCCGTATTCGTTATTAAATAATAAAAAATATTAGCACCTAAATATCTTGTTGTGTTTATGTGTGTAATCATAACCTGCATTTTTCGCATTAACAAATAAGTAGTCTACTGAGCTTAACCGCACTGCTGATATGATATCGCTTTTCTACTACAGCATACAGCTCTATCTTGGATGTTGTACCAATATTTTGCTTCAACACGGAAATCAATTTTATACCAAAAAAATTTCGGTATTTCATTTGATCGGGCTCTATACAACTTTTTGTGTAATTTCCTTTTCTTTCTATTGTTATAAAGATGCTCTTACTGTGCACACAATATTTTTCAATAAAATATCGCTAATTAAATATTTTGTTTTGAATTCTTCAGATTGAAAATTTGTATTTTGTTATTTTCCTGTACTTTAAAGACCAATGTTCCTTTTGATTAGATATTTTTGTATTCTTCGAACGTTTCGCAAAGTCGATATGGAATGCACTTACTCTCAAATTCTATGCTTTGCTGACCTTTTCATCTCTGTGCGTAAGAAATATGCTTTTCCTGACGATTATATCTAAGATAAATCTTATTTTTAATAAAAGTATGACGTATATTGTGATCAAGCGCGATAAAGTTAGCTGGTTTCAAGTTATTTTATTGAATAAAAAAGAATATAAATATTATTTCTGAAACTTGTTAAATGACTTTAGAATATGAATTTTTATTTGATTGCATAATTTTTTACTTAGTTATGTAAAAATTTTTCTTCTTCCTTTTTTTTCTTTAACAGCACCTTGAATAGCTTCTTTCGTGAATTTAACCTCAACCCTTATTGTTACACCATCATATCCACTACCATCTGATTTTATCATAGGTAGCTCAAATTTATCAACTACACCCTCATTCAAATTTAATAAAGGTATACTTACACTGTGAGTATGTACATTACTCTCCAAAGTATTATGTTCATATAAAGAGATGGTAACAGTATCTGTACGTATATTTACACGCAATGGAGTAATTTCATTGAATATAGGATTTATACTTTTTTTAACTACACCTGTCTTACCATACCGAACATCATTAAGATATATCTTACAATAAGAGCTAATAGGCTTTCTTAAACCAGAAATAGAAATTATTTTTAGTTCGGCATATCCTAAATAAGCAGGGAAGCTTTTAATTTTCATGCTACAAAACTGGAATTTTACATTTCCATTACTGTTATTATCAATAGTGATATATTCTAGACACTCATCAGTACCTAATCTAGCATTAACGATACGTACATCCAAATATTCGCTGTTAGTCACTACCGTAAATATCTCATTGATATGTCCTCTTTCACTTATTCCTGACTTCTTAACTAATCTTCCATTGTCAAATACTTCAACAAAATAAGGACCATCAAATTTAAATTTATCAAGCTTAAACTGTACTACTTTTGTTTCATCATGAGCTTCTGTCAAATCAGCTTCTTCAATATCTACAATTATACATCCAACATCAACACCATCATTTATAATGGGGACCTCTTTTATAGGTCTATTAATAACAGACTGTCCAATCAATTCGTCTTTCTCATCAAAAATATAAAATATTATATCTTCGGGATTTGTAACCGGTATACATATTTGCCTATTTGCAGGAATTAAGCCAGAACTAAATGAATCTACCACTTTAGTAAACTTACCACACTTTACTACCATAGAATATGAATTACTCTTATTTATGGTTTTAATATTTTTTATATCAATTCTTATTAATTTCTTATATTCAACAAATTCGTATTCATCGGTAATAAATTCCTTTTTAAATCCAAGTAATATTTTTCCGTGCTGCATTCCTTTAATTTTATACCAGGTATCTTCATTTCGTATTTCTTTTAATACTACATCAACGCGTCCTAATATTCGGCAATCACTGTCAATAACTCTTACGCATATAAGATCGTGATGTAAATTCCTTGAGAAAAATCTAAAAGTGGAATCAAAAGTAGGGCTATTTGTTTCCTTTATAAGAGGAGTATTGAAATCATATAATGTATGTTCCGTAGGAAGAAGATATTCTGTTTCGTTGGATAACAAATTGTTAATACCAGTAACATCCCCGACCATTTTTGTAACACTTCCTATCACTTTTCCAGTAAATCTAACACTATTGGTTACTAAATTTGTTGATTTGGCTTTTTTAAATTCAAATTCTTCCACTGGAAATGGTGAAATGGAAATATTACACAATGAACTATAAACTTTGCTAATAGGATCTCCTCTAGCCTGCATATCCTTAATCTTAATGCACCGCATAGTCACGATTGCACGTCTTTCCTTTTTAGCATTTGGGTTTATGGGATAAAACTTAGCTTCATAACTAAGCACACCTTCCAAGATTCCATTCTTTACAAATTTAAGTTCATCAATATAATCTCCAGCTTCCACTATCTTTTTAAGACTGATTGCACCCTTTGCAATATCCTTATCTGAACAATTTAATACAGCATTTATTTTACAATCCGTATTATCAATAATGAAATAGAAATATTCTCTTATAGAAAAATCACTACCTTCTTTCGTAGATGTACTATATTCTCTTTTTCCATCTACTCCTATTTCAATTCGATATTCTCCGCTATCCTTAGAAGTAAAATAAGTCGCATATAGTAAGACTATACCAATTGGATAAATATTTTTTTCTTCTTTTTGATTTAAATCAATCTTAATAGAATTCGGGTAAATTAAAGTTGGTCCTAATACAGCCCCTATTGTATTGTGAATCCAACTAGAAAGCCCAGGGAGGTCCATAAAGTCAACAGCTTTAAGTGGCTTTAAAACAAAATCAATTTCTGGATTTTTAAGGAAACAAAATTCGACCGTTTTAATCAGCGGAATTTCATACATTAATTCTACAATGATGCGGGCTCTTCCTATAAATGTTGCATTTTGTACTAAAACAGGTAAATCTACACCTACACCCTTTTTATTTCCTCCTATACGAGTAGAAAGCACTATCCTTGAATTCCAACAAAACTTATGCTTTCTATTTATATAATCTAGCTCGTTCTTATCAATTTCGACAGGTATAAATGTTACTTCAGTATCTATCTGTATCCTATCATCATCTATTTCCTGGTATGCAAGAATACCAGTAATTCTTGGTGCTATGTTTCCTAATGTGAACTCACTAAGCTGTAGTTTAGTTAAAAATGACGGGCATTTATCAGCAAGAATAGGATTTATTCTATTTAGAATCTCCTTGCTAAGTGTCGGCTCCAGTACAGTCCAGAATCTGTTTACTGAATAATTTATCCACTCTACAGATTCATAATTATTAGTGGTAGATTCCTTCATAGATTGCTTAAAAATTTCGTTTCTGAGGCTGCGCTTGTATTTATGCACATGCCTAACAAACAAATAGTGAAAAGCATAAACAAGAATAAATAAATAAGAAATACTTAAATGAAATCTTCCAATAAGATAACCCATCACGACCATTATTACGACAATACCTGGAATTTTGAAATACTGAAAAATTCCTCGCGGTTCTTCTAATGACAATGCATTTTCAAATTCTTTTTTACTTGCTTCATATATACCATCGCTGTCTGAAGAAATTGTTTGAATAGGCTGTGAAGGCCCTTCCTCTGCTCTTGGAAGATTTAAAGATGTCAATGGCTGTGAAAATGGCCTACTATCGTTCTCAAATATACTATTTTTTATTAATTTTTCTCTGTTTTTAATTGATGTTTCATTAGTTTCCATTACTTCATCACTTGATTTTGTTTTTTCATTTATTTCATCCATTTTGAGGGGTAAATAATAAAAATGATAATTTGAAAATCTAATTTATTGATAAGATATTTGAGTGGAGAAGAAGTATTGAAGACGATATGTACATACGAGATCAAGCAGAATAGGCTGGGAAAAGTTTTGGAAAAGCAAATGCCACTGGATGGCAAACGTGGTCATGAAAAAAAGGTATAAAAATACCACAATACTAACTACCCAGATGATAATTTATTTGATATTAATAATAAAAATGCTTTAAATACGATAAGTAATTATTGATTATAAAAATAGTAACTATTATTTAAAGGGTTAATGTTGTGCCATTCTTTTTCTTTCTTTTTCATTGCCTACGCCATTAAATAGCACTTGCTTCTCCAAATCGGCATCTTCTACTCGATCTCTTACGTCTATGTCATCCTCAATGTTTCTTCTGTACTCAAGTGATATGTTTTGAGCATTTTCTTCAATACCGTCGATTGGATGTATGCCTCTATCGTAGAAGTTATATTTAATTCCTTAAGATATTTTCTGTGGTACTTAGTTACCACTCCATCCCATGTCATAATATAGGGTATTATTTTAGTTTTTGCACTGTATAGCAAGCCTAATTCGTTTGCCAAGAGGTCGTATTTTCTCTTCTTCTTTATGTTAACAATCTGGAGATTATCTTAGCTATTTATACTGACTTCAACTAATATAATTCGATTTTCCTTCTTATCGTCTATAATTATCTGGTCTATTATTTTTATTAAAATTCAGTCCTTATCCTTATATCAACCCGAATTTCGGCTCTTTCATTTTCCATGACCTCCTGGACTGAATGAGATCGTAGTTTTTTCGATTTTTAAAGCCGTACTTATTCGCAAGTAGAAGGTGAATACAAGTACCTCATTATGCCTTCGTGTATAATCATGGCCAAGCATTCGATCACAACTTATTGCCAGATGGTAGATCGATTTTTTGGCTTTATCACAATGCTGGCATTGTAAAGCATCGTCTTTCCAGAAAATATTTTTATTTTAAATATAGCAATAAATTCCTTTAGCACGGGGATCAATCTACCATATTTCATTCAAGTAGAAAAGTCTTTTAAACTAACAAGCTCATTTGAGTGGGCCCTATATAACTTCTCATGAAATTTTTTCTTATTAATTTTGTCATAAAGGAGCTTACGCTGAGCATTCAAAAGACTCCTGGCAGAAAAGTCTGGTAAAGAGTATTTTAAACTGGGGTATTAGAGAAAGATATGTCTTGTTATGCTGTTCAACTTTCAGGATCCCTACTTACCCTGATGAGATATTTTTATATCATTTCAGCGTGTTCAACAATTGAAAAAGTATACACTCACTTATCATCTCCACAGAATGGAGACTACTCGGCATATAGGTTTGAGAAAGCTATAACTTTTTTACACACTAGCTTTAAGTGTACTTTATGTTTGTTGAGAGCTTATATGACGTACTTTAAATATACATAATATTTTTTAATTAGTTATGAATCATGTAATATCATATTTACGATAATAACTATTTCTCGCAAGAGTAACCTTGCATTTTAATACGACCTTTTTCTTTTTACCGAAATATTCTTAATAAACAGAAGATTCTAAATTTTTAAATAAATTGTAGTCGCTCAATAATCACAACGATTATATATAAAAAGATTTTAAGCATAGCTGAGAATATATTATTAAAGCTATAGAGTAAAATAAAAATAACAATCAAACGTGTGTTCATAAATCATATTTAGCAGGATAAGTATAAAAAATACAGTATGGATATTTCTTAATATTGTACCTCACAGTAATTGAATTATGTTGTTATAATAGACTTTACATGATTAAATAAAATTTATAATATATTGAATATTTATCCTTTAATGAACAATGCTGATTACAGAAACATAAAAGAAAAGATATAAAATGTATTGTACCCGATTTTTTATAAAAAAACATATAAAATCACTTAAAAATATTAAAAACTCAATACTTGTTATTAACTTCATGAATTTCTCTCAAAAAATATATTAAAAAATTACGAGTTAAAAAAATATAATGGAAGAGTTAACACAAAGTCGGGCTTCGGAGCACAAAACCAAAGATTTTTTTAAAGCGGAGCACGCAGGAGAAGTATAGAGCCTGTTAAAGCGACCAGCAACCAAAAGTCTGACGAGCCGCTTGAATCTGCCTCTTGGATGGCAATCTTGAAAACATCCTATTCTCTGTCGATTCGACAATAGAGAGTTGGCCGAGAGACGTTTTTGAAGTAGTACAGAAACGGTTTGGTAGAATGCCTCGAGGGGGCTGGAAAAAGGCTCGGGATTTCTTCTGTGAGAAGTTCTCCTGTGAGATTGGGGATTAGGAATTTAAGCGACAGGCTCACTTAATAAAGCGAGAAAGCCTAATAGATAACTTGTCGCCAACCGGTAAGAAGAGAAAAGTTAAAGTCCAAGAACAACACCCTAGGTCACTTCTGGCTTCATCTGTGGACCAGGAACTCAAAATTAAATTTCTAAACAAAATAAAATCTAATCCAACAATAACAGAGTTTAAAGGCACAAGGAAAATACCCGAAGTAAAGGTTAATAGAGATATACTTTCAGCTTTGAACCATATAACAGGAGAAGACATTGTCACACACACACACCCAGAACCATGTGCGATGTTGCAAAGATTCTTCAAACTGTTCAGTGGTGTTACCAAGAGGTGACCCCCATCAAGCCAAAGCCGAAATCACAATGGTACGAAAACATAAATAATAAAATAAATACCTTAAGCAGCTCTATCGCGCTCTTAAATAAGGCGAAGGACAGGAGCAAGCTTTCCGGCATTGAAACAATAGAAGCCAAGAGGATAATGAGAAAATCAAATTTAACTTTTGAAAAACCTCATGAACTAACGGAAGATATTGTGTTTTTAAAAGAATCGATCCGGATATATTGTAAGAAATTGGAGATGTACGCCAAACGCAAAGATCGAAGGCGTGAAAACCAATGTTTCGAACTATATAGGGGAAAGTTCTACCGGAGGCTATCGGAGGAAGCTCAAATGGTACACGGAGTGGACGTGGAAAAGATAAAAGAATATTGGTCCACAATGTGGGTGAAACCCAATGTGACCAATAAAAATTATGAAAAGTATTTAGTCGAATACTGCCCGAACCTGAGTACACAACCACTTTCCCAATCTTCAAAGAATTGAGGACAACATCAAACACTTGGCTAATTGGAAAGCTGCTGGTGTTGATGGTATCTTCAATTTCTTTATTAAGCATATATCATCAGTGCACAAGCACCTATATGTATAATAAAAGATATATGCTTAGAAGGGAAGGCACAAGACGAGTGGTTTTACCGTGGGATTACTTATTTAATTTCCAAAAATACTCCTAGTAAAGGCAGTGACTTCAGGCCAATAACCTGCATGTCTAACCTTTACAAGCTCACTACTAAGTGTGTGATCAAGGTTATGCACCTAGAGGTTGAGCGCAGAGGGCTATTAGCGGAAAACCAGCTGGGCACGGTCAAAAGAGTCCAAGGAGCAAAAGAACAGACCATGCTAAATCTCGCCATCAATAGGAAATATGGTCATTAACATAAGGCGACGTAGATAGATGTTAAAAAAGCATTTGATTCCGTCGACCATGAGTATTTAGTTGCTTGTATATCCAAACTAGGTTTACCGAAATGGATTACATGTTTCCTTAAAGAGATTATCTCCAAGTGGAACTTGAAGGTTAATGCTGGTCTTGAGACGATTTTCTCGAAGAAGGTCGAGAGAGTAATATTACAAAGCGATAGCCTTAGGCCACTTGTCTTCGTCTTACGTATCGATCCGTTGAGCCGTAGGCTCAATGAAAGATATCTAAAGGTGGTAGTGCATGCAGAAAAAGCATCGCATGCTACTAATCACCTTCTATTCATAGACGATCTCAAATTCTTCTTTAACGACAACATCGTAATGGGTGGCATTGTTGAGGAAGCTGAGTCTTCCTTCAATGCCTTTGGGTTAGAAATCAACTGCGGCAAGTCTGCAACGAACGACCCTCTCTGTGAAGAAACAGCACGTCTACTCAATGATGCAGGTGTTTATAAATACCTAGGAATTATAGAAAATAGAGGCAGTAATATTGCAAAAGAGTCATTGAGAAGGTGAAGAGGGAAATGATTATAAGTGTAGATAGGTTATGCAATTCTAACCTTAACGCAAAAAATTTATTCAAAGCAATTAATGAGCATGCCATCTCTCTTATTAATTATCATATTGGGCTTCAACACCTTGAACCTGCTGATTTTGCTGCGATTGACCAGGAAGTACGCCTTTCCCTTATAAAGCACATCGTGCTTCTCAAGCATGGGTGTAAAGAAAGACTTTATCTCCAACGAAACGAAATGGGGAGAGGTCTTCATAGTGTAGAAATGAAGAGCGAATGTATGCTCCTCGAACTTTGGGAAACGCTGAAGAAATGCAAAAATATATCATTCAGAAGAGCAGCGATCCTAAAAGTCGAGGAGCAAGAAAAAACACATTTGTTTCTCATCAAAAACTATCTCAGGGTGAGATACTCTCTGGAAGACGTATCTGTAAAGAGCGTCATAAATGTTCAGCATGACTCACTATACGGCAAGATTAATAAAAAAAACTACATGAGAAGCTGTATAGAGCGCGCTTAAATGAGCATATTAATTTATAATACATTTCCACTTGGATGACACATGAGAACAATAACCCACGTGCTAAAGCGCTATATTGTTACATACAAGACAGAAATGTTTTCTGGGGAGAAACCGCTCCTTCATGCCAGCATTGTAGCCAGGCAAAAAAAAACTATTGATCACCTAGCAACAGTATGTGATCGAATACTTGGCCATGATTATACCCGAAGGCATAATGAGGTGTTGAGATGCACACACCTCTTATTAATGAATAAATAAGGCTTCAAAAAAACAAAGAAACTTAGAAGCCATTCAGTCAAATAGATCGCTGAAAATGATCTGGCTGAGATCAGAGTCGATACTAGGATTAGAACTGATATCCTAGTCAAACATAATCGACCTGATATATTTATTTACAATAAGAGAGAAAATATGGTTATCTTAGTTGAGATCGGTATCACGAGCCAGGATAACCTGCAGCAAGTTGAAGTTGAGAAAAAAAGAAAATATGACCTCCTTGCAAACGAGCTTGGAATACTATATAAAGCAAAAACTAAGATAATACCATATGTGTTAACATGGGAGGGTATTGTGATTAAATACCACAGAAGCTATCTAAAAGAGCTCGGGATTACACCCCAAATAGAAGCATATATCCAATCAACTGTGCTTAAAAAGACGCTCGAAACTATCTCCCTGAACATCGAAGAAGTATTGAGGATGGATTAAAAGCGATGGATGTTGTTGAGAAAGCAGTCGACGCTCTAATGAAAGCTAGCGGAACTGGATGTCTACCGTAGGTCAAAGGAAAATAATATTAAAAGTAATACTATTAAATATAACCATATTTAAATAAAACTATAAAAAACATTTTTATGAAAACTACTATAAATACTTAACATAATATCAATGTGTAGATCAAATGTTTATTATATAATATATAAATATTAGAACTGGTTGCTTATTTAATTACAATTATTTCTTATAAAACAGTAATTTAAGTTATTTGATAATGTCCAATAAATAAAAGAAAATCAAAAGATAATCGAAATATGATGTAAAATAATTACTGTAGTAGCAACTTTACCAATAATAGTTTTAAGCAAAAAAAAAAAAAGAAACAATCAGATGATATAAAGCTTATAAAGTTTATAATGATTAGAAATGATGAAACAGCTATAACAATGCATCAATTACTTGTGGAAAATTATACAAGCCTTGAGAAATCAAATATGTCAAATACACGAATCTTTTTTTTCGGCTTTTTATAAAAAAAAGATATTTCTCAAAAATATCATACTTATCAACGTTAGTAAAATTCCATTATTATCATAAATAAACTTGAACAAAAGATGCATAGAAATAGTATATATATGATAGATAAACTTACATAAAAATTTCGAGATGTAATTGCTACTAGATGTGAACAATATGTGATGGAAAAAAAAAGACAAATAATCGCTGCAGACTGACCGATTACTAAAATAAGTAATATTTTATCACAAATAAATGTAAACGTTATGAAGGCGTTAAAAAGTTTATAGTAACTACGACGAAAATGTATATATATAAATTATCATCTTTCACCAACCAACCCAGTTTTAAATTATAAAATACTTAAAGGATATGTTTTATTAAAGGCCATTATTATAAAATAAATATATGATTAGTTTATCTCATCTAACTAAAATATGAAATAATTGATGCGATAAAATTTTAAAGAAATGGAAAACAATATGAAAAGTAACACTTGTTTTGAATATAAAAATAAATTCTACTTATATTACAACTCTATTATTTTTAATTATAATGCAAAGCTACTTTACGTTTTATATACCAGAAGTTATATATATCAATTCCATATCATTTTTTATTTCTTATATGCTAGCAATTTGAAAAAGAGTTAATAGTTTTAAAATCTGTATATACAAATTGGGATTATAATAAGCATGTATTTCATTAAAAACTTTGACTTATATTTTAAATAAAAAATCATAAATAGAAAAATATTTTTATGTCTATGTCTAATACTATAAAAATATACTTATTGTTTAGTAATAATAAAACATACAAAAAAAACAATCAGGTCAAGCATTTTTTATACTAAAAGAATAATAATATATATAGTATTGTTTACAAGGTTTACTGGTTTATACATAATATCAAATTTTTTTTCATTGCATCATCTTTTATTTATAATATGGTATGCAAATAACAGCATCATTTAGTAAAATCAGAATTTAGACAAATAAACTTAATTTCATATTAAAGGTTTTATTTTCTTTTATACTTTTGATAAATTGAATTTTTTTATTACAAGATTCAAAACTTTATGTTTATTTTTTAAAATGAAAAAGATAAATTTAACAAACAAAATATAAAATAAATTCATTTTGCATTAATTTCATGATATATAAATTTAAAAATAAAGAAACATGTTATAAAATTTATATAAAAACAAATAATAATATAAACAAACATTTTTATACGATACCTAATAATATACCTTTGGGTGTATTATACCTAAAAATATAATAAATAAAATGACCCCATTTATGCATATGAAAGATTGTATGATAACACTTATGGAAGCAAAAACAGCAAGAGTAAAGGGGATAACATTCCACAGACAAAAAAGCATTGTGCTAATAGCTCTACATAATGGAATTATACAAGCATGGGATTATCAACTTAATACATTGATTCATGAGTTTATTGACCATGATGGTCCGGTAAGATGTATTTTGTTTCATCCTAAAATAGATTTATTTGTTAGTGGAGGAGATGATTGCGTAGTAAGACTTTGGAATTATAATGAACGAAGAGTAGTCCATCGATTTAAGGGACACAGAGATTATATACGAGCATTGGATTTTCATCCTACTTTACCCTGGATACTTAGTGCCTCGGATGACCAGTCAATCAGAGTTTGGAATTTTCAGTCTCATCAAAAAATGGCTAAGCTTACAGGTCATTCTCATTATGTTATGGCTGCAAAATTTTTGGATGATAATCATATAGTCAGTGGATCTTTGGATCAAACCATACGAATATGGGATTATAGTGCATTAAAAAAAGCCAAAACAAAAAAAGTTTCTGATATTTTTGGCGTGCCTGATGTCGTTGTAAAGCAGATATTGGATGGACACGATAGAGGAATAAATTGTATTGCATTACATCCAAATAAACGGTGTTTTATTTCTGGCAGCGATGATAGAACTGTAAAGGTATGGGAATATAATGAAACTATGGCATGGGAAAAAGATACGTATCATAACCACCAAGGAAATGTATCTTCCTTACTTTATGCTGGAGATCTTCTTATTAGTGTAGGAGAAGATGGAATTTTGAATTATTATAATTCAGCTAAAAAGAATAGTAAAAAGTCAGTGGTTGATGAAAGACTTTGGTGCGTTGCCCTTCATAACGAAACAATATTGGGTATAGGATCCGATACGGGGTTTAAAATATTATCGTTAGAAAAAATCTCACCTATATTCTGTGTTTCAAATGATAATGAAGTGTTCAAATGCATTTATTATGTTGATAATTCTTTATTAATAAGAAATGATCTTAAATCTGAAAAAGAAGTTTATAAACTTAAAAAAGAACCATTATCAATCCAAGTAGGTGAAGTCATACTAATACAATATTACAATTCATTTGATGTTATTAAAGAAAAGAACTATTTATTTTCTTGTAGTGGCATAGGTATTCTCTGTAAAGGACTTATAATTTCTAATTATAGGGGTGATATTACTGTATATGATGAATCGAAAAACATCATTTCTGAGGGTGAAGTAACAGTTGGCGAATTCATACCAGGTAATAATGAAATATATTTCGAGGTTATAAACAAAACTGTTCGTTTAAAAGGTGGCAATGATGTCTTTGTTACCTTATCATTCAAACCTACAAAAGCAATAGTGGGTGCAGAAAGAATAGCCTTTATTGGAACTAATGAATTATGTATAACAAATTATCATTTAGAAATTATCACTTCTTTAACAGAATCTGTAAAAATCAATCATGGAATATTCTCTGAAAATGATTTCTTTTATTCAACATTGAAACATGTTAAATATGTTCTTTCGACCGGTGATAAGGGAATTATAAAGAGTGTTGATAAGTGCATATTCCCCTTTAATATGGAAAATGAGCTTCTTTATTATTTTACTAAAAATGAAATTGAAACAATGGAATTGGATTTAATTGAATGCAAATTTAAGAAGACTGTTAAAAGTGGAAACGAAAAAGAAATATTAGACTTTTTAAAAAACTTCGTTGGTATGTCAATGCTAGCTTATTTGACAGAAAACAAAAACGGTGCATTGGCTCTGCCTTTTATAAAAGATCCCGAGCAAAGATTCGAATTACATCTTTCAGCTAATGAATTTAAGGAAGCATTCAAACTATGCAATAAGCCTGCGATGTATAAAAAATTACTTAAAAATACTATGGCCTCGGATAATGAAATAGCTGAGGAAATAGCAGAAAAGTGTTTTATCACATTGGGGGATTACCATGGATTATTTTTATTTTATATTTGTTCTAATCAAATTGATAAAATATATAATTTGCTAAAGCGGGATATTAGCTATAATCTTAGAATTACAGTGAGTTTGTTTCTTGGTTTAGATAGCGAATTAAGTCAATTAATTACAGGAAAAGGGATAATTAATAATAAAAGAAATGAATTGAAAAATAATGATATAACCAATACAGATCAGAATGTACTCAAAGATACAGCAAATAATAAAATTGCTTCTATAAATGAAGATTTTAATAATATAAATTTAAATTCTTTATTTGATGAGGAGTTATTAAAAACTAAGAAAGACTTCGTTACGGATAAGTCTCAATGGTCAGAAGCTATGAATTATGTAACTCAAGGAAAAATTAAGCGTGCTATAAAAGCTTTAAAAAGTGAATTGTATTCATTTGCTCATGAATTAGACTATAAAAAAAGATCTTTAATAGGTGCTTATCTATCTGGTTTAATAGTCCAAAAGGAAAAGGCTAAATTTGGAGAAGGAGATGAAAGAATCAGAATGAAGTTAGAAGCAGATATATATTTTTCTGGTCTTCCCCTTGAAACTTCTCACAAGCAATTAGCTCTTTCTCTTGCTATGATGTCGAATTTTAAACATCAAAATTATGGAATAGCAAAAGAATTGGCATTAAAATTATCCGAATTACTGGAAGGAAAAGACGAAGAATCAATTAATAAGAATATAAACAAAATTATGGCGTATGAAGAGAATTCTAATAAATATATAATAAACACGGATGGTAAATATTGTTGTGATGTTTTTGGATATCATTCAAATGCAAAGCAATGTTTATTTTGTATGGTTTGGTGTCAAAAAGGAGAGATTTGCTCATGCTGTGAAGTTGGTATTTTAAATAAAAATTAATGTATGCTTGAAATCATAATAGATAAATTAGAGGTATATTCAATTTGTAAATATTTTTGATAATAGAATTAAGAATGCACTAAGCAGTGAAATAGAATAATTCTTACAATGTATTTGTGGCATAATATAAATAAAGTAAATAGAAATAATTGTAGTAATTTAATATTAATAAAATATTTCTTTTATATAAATTTATAAGTATAAAAATCAGAAATAACAATTGATTTTAACTTATCGTGTTAAATACAATCTTAGATTATTATGTGAAATATTACCTTATAATATTATATTAGATGATAATTTATTTGAGGGGTTAGTGTTGTGTTATTTGTTTTTTATGGCCTGGGGTTGGCATCCGGTGGCACTTGCTTTTCCAAATCTTTCTACTCGATCTCTTAAGTCTATATCATTCTCAATGTATACTCAAGTGATATAGTTTCGAGCGTTTTCTTCAGTACCATCGATTTGATGTATGCCTCTATCGTAGGAATTATTTCCTTAAAATAATTCCTGTGGTACCTAGTTACCATTCCATTCCATGTTATAACATAAGGTATTATTTTAGTCTTTGGTTTGTATAGCAAGCCTAATTCGTTCGCCAAAAAGTCGTATTTCCGTTTCTTCTCTATTTTAACAATCTAGAGATTATCTTGGCTCGTTATACTAATTTCAACTAATATAATTTCATTCTCCTTCTTATCGTAAATAAATATATCTCGTCTATTATTTTAAAAAAATTATATAATTAATGTAATTATATCTATGTAACTGTATTTTATTATGAATTTGATACTTTGTTAATCCGCGTTGGTCCAGTGGTTAGGATTACGGTCTCTCACACCGTAGGCCCGAGTTCGATTCTCGGACGCGGAAATTTTTCATTGGGATAATGGAAAAATGAAAATTTGATTACATTTTGTTTGTATCGCTAAAAAAATCATTTACTAAGCATAATATAAGTTTAAGAAGAATATCTAAATTAAAACTAAAATTTTTTAAAATGGTTTACTTTATATTTGTTACAAACTTATATTTATGATTTACTGTATATAATTGATAGTATTTGATTAAAGAGAAAGGGTTAGTGTTAGTATTATTCTTTGTTTTTCTTTTCTAAAATTCGCAACTGACACCCAGTGCACTTGCTTTTCCGCATCGGCTTTTTCTATTTTATCTCTTACGTCGATGCCATTCCCTATGCTTCTTCTGTACTCAAGTGATATGGTTGTCTTCTTCAGTACCGTCGATTGATGTATGCCTCTATCGTAGGTGTTATATTTAATGCTTTAAAGTATTTTTTATTATACTCAGTTACCACACCGTCCCATTTCATAACATAAGGTATTATTCAGTTTTTGTTTTCTGTATTAATAATATATTTATCAAATATATAATTTTAATTTCAATACATTTTCTGAATCTATTAAATTTACAGAAAAAACTTATCAGTAAATTTTAAGTTTAAAGTATGGATTATCAAGAAGTCAAAGAAACTGAAAAATGATTTAACGAAAACTGCATTATTATCATTTATGAAAAGCTAAAGCAAATTTAAGTTTATTAAATATAGTAAATTACTTTTTTGTTTTATGAGTATTATATTTTTCTTTTATATCAAATATCAGCAATAACTCAAAATCAGTTTTTTTAATAAAATTTTGTATAAAAATATGTGTGGCATAAATTCGATTCATAAAACCAATTTTTAAATAATATACAAATGAAATGATATGAACTTTTTCATTATTCTCGGAAATAAATCGAATTAAATTATTTAATTACAATTGTAAAACAATAATTGAAATAATACGTTATTATATTTCTTTATCTTATTGATCGTAAATATTCTTATACCTGTGAAAAATATAAACCTTATAGTTTAATACTTGCGCTACTTTAAAATTAGATTTCGAAAATATCCTTCAATATTGAGAATGTATTCTGTTATATTTAGAACCAATTAAAATAAGATATGACAAGAGTCTAATGTTTGGGATATACAAATTGCTATTATATTATGACTATATGCTCCCCAACAACCATTAAAAATCATTATTTTGAAATATGAATTGTTTAATTTGCTTAGAATATAGTCAAAATTTTATATGGATAACCAATATTTGTTAGTTTACGTTTATTCATTATTTACTTTAAAACATTTACTATATTATATTTATCTTGTCCGAAATGACGTTAAACTAGGATGAGAATATACTAGTAGTTTTGGGTGTCAGAAGCTGCTGGACAAGTACAAACTTGGAATTCAAGTCCAAAACTGTCTATTCATATGTGTGTGTTTTGTAGATGGCCAACTTACCATTTTCCTTCATTCCTCTTCAGAGGTGGGACTTTTAAAAATTTGTTTAAAAGCCATCAAGTTTCACACATATATGGCATTTGGTTAATGCACCCATTACCAAATTGACAACTCACGAAAATATCCTAAGCTCTATCTAGAGCAAAGGAGGCGCATCTGGAAAAACAA
>SBIQ01000164.1:0-17472 GCA_014805555.1 Astathelohania contejeani | reverse complement strand
TATCCAGAATCCTACAACTAAATTTATTTATTCTAATAGTTTTGTTAATGATACTGTGCTTTATGAATAGGTGGTTTTATTCCATACTTTTCCGAGATTTTCAATCTTGATAGCATATATGAGAACTTTATTGTATTGACCTTGCTAGCTATAACTATTCGGTCTATAGCTAGATATTGAGATTTTGATAAATAAAAGAAAATTCATAATAGGCTAAATTTTATAGATTGTACAGCTACATAGGAATACTTCATTATTTTATAGGAGGACGCTTCGATACACATAACAAATAAACAAGCCTTAGATCATCTGCTATCACTTAAAGTATGTTTTTACTCATCTTTTGTTAACAACAGCATCCGATATAGCTATTCACTATAATAATTATCATTAAAAAATTTTTTTAAAAAAGTTTAGTAGCTTGATATATTTAGCCTGAATTAACGTTCTTAAAAACACTTATTTTTATAAAGCAAACATATTATTTACATCTTTTCATATAATTAAAATTAATTCATAATATTTATTTTCAGAAAAGTTAAACATAACCTGATCTATTGTATTTCAGACACACTTATTCTTTACACTGATTATTTATTAACAAATACCATGTTCAACTTACGTATGGTCTGATATGCATATCTAGCTATGATTTTACAGAAATTGAATATGCACGCAATAGGCATTACTTTTATTAGGAATACAATTTGATATAAGTGCTATAAAAAGTTTGTTTTTTATTTAATACGAGCAGATACTTTAATAGTTATATACAGATATCTATGTACTTAATGATAAAGTTAAACATACTACTATATCGACCATTTTAAAATTTGTCAAATATATTGTTTAACTCTTTGATGGTTAAGAAAATAATATTTTCTAAAAAAGCTAGACATATTCTATTAAAATTTTCATTTAGAATATATCTACTAACATTTTCCTATACTTTTGAATAATAAAACCAGCGTGTGCTTAGACCCTAGACTGATTTTTATAAAATTTATTTTGGTATAATTAAAATATCAATTTTTACGTCTACACTTTTTCAGCTTAAAATGTAACTTAGGTTTTTTCAAAGATATTCTAAAAAAATGTTTAGTGAAATAATAGTTTACATTAAATCGTGTGCTTTTTTGTATAAAATTCTACTTTTTATGATACTCTAGCAGCCTTCTTTTTTTTTACTTAAAAATAAATTGGATCACCAATGATAATGAATATTATACCTCGACTATCATATCTAATTTTGTAATATAATAGTCAACTTCCAAAAAAAACGAAATGTTGGCATATAAACAATCATAGATTCATAACCTTAATTAAATTATGAATTGGAACTCAAAACTGTTACATATATAACTAATCAATTGATAATACTTCAGCTATTAACCGGATAGTTATAAAATATTAAAAGTATTTAAGCGTTTAATTTTTTAATATAGCAAGTCAAATTTATTATATTCAGCGAAATGTCTTTGCGCAATACATAATTCTATCTATTAAATTTACTTATAAATTAACAATAAAATGTAAAAATATTCAAACATTATTTATTAAAAATTCGAACTTTTAGTTTTTCTTGCATCAATTTATAATAATATTGAATCTTGCTTTTTTCTTTTGAATTAAGAATTGTATTTATGCACTTCTGTGCTATTCTTATATAAAAAATATTAAATTCGATCGTAAATTCTTTTGGCTTAATTCCTTGTAGCCATTCCAAAAAAATAATATAATTCGTTATATAAAATTTAGCTTTTTGAATGTCCTTTTTAGGAAGTTTGCTATATCCTTTCATTAAATCATTGCCATATTTTTTTAATTTATTTCCAAAAGAACACACACAGTTAATTATACCTTTTTTATATTTAGCCTCTAATGATAATACAAGCAATACAAAAAAAGGAGATGATGGGTATGTTTCTAGTTTAAACTCAGCACCTTCTTTTTGCTTAGAAACAGTATACTCAATGACTGATTTTTTAATACTTTCTAGCAAATGTAATAAATATTTTTCATTAAAGTCGTTATCACTTGTATCAAGGAATATTAATACATCTAGAAAATAATTTATATTTTTAAACCAATAAACCCTAAAGTTATCGAACATCAAAATTACCTCTGTGTTACATAGTACTAAATATTCACGAATTTCAATTATAATAGTAGGATCAAATTTAAAATAAACTATAGTTTCAAAAAGTTCGGTTATTAAATTATTATTATGTCCCATGAAAAAAATAGTGTTAATTAGTTCATACATTCGTTTTAAACGCGACATATCCGAATATGATTTTGATTGCATTTGATACAAACTTTTTGACAGTATATTATATACTAAACCAGATTGTTTAAAATGGGAATCCAGAGTAAAAAAAAGATTACTGTTT
Organism: Astathelohania contejeani; assembly: GCA_014805555.1. NCBI lineage: Eukaryota > Fungi > Microsporidia > Astathelohaniidae > Astathelohania > Astathelohania contejeani. The sequence continues at coordinate 15,079 of SBIQ01000164.1, read as the reverse complement.
ACGTGTATATGATTTTCTAATAAATAAAAAAGAATTTCGCAACTAATTATTGTTAACGTATTACATTTTTTACTAAATTCATATATCATTATGACACTATTTATCAATTCTTGTATATTTCTTTCATTCATAACATTAAAATTATTGATAGAAACAGAATTATTAACGAAATAAAAATGAAATAAAACCCATTTTAAAGAAATGAAATCTAAATTTTCATTAAATATATTTTTTTGTATCTGTTCGTAATATTTGCTTATTTCGCCTTCTACATTTCTACACATATTCATTATATCATTTGTATATTCATATTCATCTTCTTCCTCATTAATTTTTCTTATTATTACGCCATTATTACTTTTGGATTCAAAACAAATATAATCATGACTTTTTGTTGTATTTCCAAATGAATGAAATAATATTTTTGCAGATATCTCATCTATATCTCTTCTTGCTTTATCGTAAATATCATTTTTATTTATAAATTTAATAGCTAATATTTGATTTAAAGACATTAAAAGCGCTTTAGTAATATTTAAATCAATTGAGTAATAAAAAGTTGGTAAATATCGTGATATTGTCACTATATAGTTATACTTATCATTTTCAGAAAGATTGGTATTGAATATTATCGATAAGTTTTTAATTAACGTATTTTTATCATTTTCTTCTATCTTCTTAATTTGATATTGAAGAAATGTATTATCGAAACATGTATAATATTTTCCAATGAACGAATCCATAAATATGATGTCAATAGTATTTACAGATTCATTGCTTGGATATTTGCAATAGGACATAATATATGATGATAAAGCTGTATAAAAAATTGATATTATTGTTTTTATAAAATCAAAAGTTACTTTCATAATATATTATATAAATGAAAGTTTATATAAGAAACCAATATACTTTATATAGTTAATTAATTGACAGTTTTGCCATGTTGGGATATAGATTAGGAAAATGGCTATAATGATAAACTATAGATGCAAGGCTAGCAAGTTATTTAGATGATTATTAACTATTAATTTTTTGTTAATATTACTATACATTTAACAAATGAATGCTTTATTTATCACTGTTTTTATATTTTAAAATCAAATCTATTAAACATGATAGTAGATCAAAATATTATTCAATATGTAATTGAACAATGAAATTGTATACAATTAAAATTAAACTACCTTTTTTATGAATAATAGAGCTCTTTATTCTTATAAAATCGAAAAAAAAAATTAATTTTTCTATAAAATTTAATTGCGAGTTGAAAGTATGATAAGCCATAGTTATTGTTTTTACTTAAAAATGGATAGTGCAAACATATGCTCATAATCATCATCAATATAATAACAATACGTCTTTATCGCAATTCACTACACCAAAAAAAGCTAAAAACAAATATTAACATTTATTAGAAAATATAATTACAGTCAAATGTGAATTTTAGTCGCATTATTGTAATACACAAAATATTAAAGAATATATAAAAATAAAAATGCTTTTCAGGCGATCACATATAAGGAAATAGTAAAAACAAAATTTAATAAGTTATAAAATAAACTAAAATATATAATTATTTGACAAAATATTATCGAATGTACATTCAAATAGAATTATTTTATAAAGATATAATAAATTTAAAAAAAAAGATTATATGAAATTTAATAATAATAAGATTAAATTCGTTCAATAAATAAAAAAAATTCAAATTAATAAGATGATAACGCTTAAATATATTTTAGTGTTTTTTATCAATTTCCAATCATTGCTACCATATCAATTAAACTCTTGAAGAGATTGAATGCGCTATAATAATTAATAACTAGATTAAATTTTTAAAATATAGAAATAACTAAAAAATTAAACTACATATCTTTAAAAGTGTATAATGGATTGATTTCAACAAATAAATAGATTACCTAAGAAAAGAATTTATTTTGCGAAAAAAAATTATTTTTCTGAAATTTATAAAAATTTTAATTATATTGAAAATTAGAAAATGTATATTGATTGTAAAATCATTAATATAATATCCTGTCAAATATTTATAAAAAGAAAGTTTATATATAAAAAGGCATTGTATGGATACTTACACACATTTTAATAACTTTAATTATTACTATTTTTGATCTAATGTAATATTATAGCAATAGTAAAAATATTTAGTAAGTAATTTACTTATGAATAAAGAAACGTGAAAAAGGATAAATCAAATATGATCATACTATAGTATATATTGATATAAAAAACAATGCTATATGACAAAACTGAACTTTATTTTTTAAAGGATATTAATTAATTTACTGTGTAATATAAATAAACATTAAATTTTCTTTACAAACTTACTGCAAAGAAAGTTAATAAATATTTTCGCCAAATAAATAAAAGTATATATAATATACAAATGAAAGAATGCGAAAACATAAAACCTATGGCTATGTAAACTCTAATATTTCGATATAGAAAGATACTCAAATTTAAGACGAAGTGTGCTTCTGTGAAAAATCTGGTTATTGAAATTAATCATTTAATCGGTGTAATATAATAAGCGAATAGCATTTTATGTTCAGCAAAAGTAAGTACATCAGAAAAAATACAAAATCATTGCACTTAACATCTGATTATAAGGATATATATTGAAATAATACAATCAAATGTGATTGGATACGAATTAGTATATTAAATTAATATCCATTGGATATATATCACCTAGCATGTCAACCTAAGTAGGCTCATATAGTATATTTAAACTCCATACAAAAGAAAAATGAATATTTGCACTAAAACGCTGGTAATATAATAAAAATGTATCGGATAAAGAAATAGAGTAAAAATATAAATTTACAGTTAATAATTATATTATCAGAATAAAAATAAATTTCTTGTGATAAATAAAGGATATAAAATTATTTTCTAAACCATAAATCGCATCAAAATACAAGCATAAAATTCTAATATTGAATTAATTTACAGAAATTATCAAAAAGAAAGTACAACATGAAAAACTGTATGGGATAATGAAAACATATTATTAGTCGAAATCAATTAATTTGCATTAATAATGGGAAATCCAATTTTTATTGTTTTCAGGATAAATATGCTTGCCATTCATTAGTAACTAAATATATAAAATAATATACAATCGTATTATAAGATACGATGAGATGTTTTCATTTATTGGTTGCAAATAAATATAATTTTGAAGATTTATTTTTTTGCTATTTTATGAATTATTACCTTTATTTAAACGAAATCTTTCACGATTTATGATTTATTGTCTATGCTTTAGAGGCTCTTTTTATATATAAAATAAAATACTTAACCCAGTGCAGTGACTGTCTCAATTGAAACAATTTTTTCCCCTTAAGTACTCATATCGCTGTTAGTCTAATCCCATACCGTCTATTGGAGCCGGATAGACCTTGCAAGCAAGGCAGGGTACCTGTAGCCCGGTACTTTTGGCATTAAACCAAGGCACTTTTATCATCCTAGTGTCACTCGTAAGCGTACATATAAAACCGTGCAGCTAACTTACTCGAAATCACCCTACTGCAGATATTCAAATATAAGCTGAACGGCTGCGTGTTGCCTTGGTTTAATCTAGACACGGGGTCTGTTTTTATATTTTTTTTTCTAAATACCTCGCTCTATATAAAATATTAATATTTTCGTGAGTTGTCAATTTGGTAATAAGTGCATTAACAGATTAATGTGTGAAACTTGATGGCTTTTTAACTGACCTCCAAAACTTCTACCTCTGAGAAGGAATATAGAAAATTGGTAAGTATACCATCTATAAAACACATAAATGAATCGAAAGTATTAAATTTGTATTTTAAATTTGCACTTGTCCAACAGCTTCTAGCGCCCAAAACTACTAGTAAGTTATCGTCTTAGTTTAACATCGTTTCGGATAAAGTTATTAAGTATAAAAATAATCGAAAATAAATTCGTTAAATTAAAAAGAACTTTTATTAAATAGACATAAGCAACAACATGCACATAAATTTATTTTCTATAATAGGAAATTGTACTAAATAAGATTTGAAAACGATTTAGGATGGCCTTAACTAAATGAAAGAAAAAAGAAAGTTATCTTAACATTAAATTTGTCGTTATATAAATGTAAAATTATTTAATACATCATAGCAATGCCAAAACTATCATAAATAATAATTGAAAATATTTTCTAATAATTGGAAGTACATTTAATCTACAGAAAAAAAAACTTTGAGAATTGTAAAATATAATAGATCAATCATAAATGAAAAAAAATAATTATATGAAAAGAAAAATGAACGAGATTTATCAAGTAGGAGTAATTCCTAAGATGAAAACAAAATGAATTATATCTGCTTAGCAGATAAATAAAATTCATATCATAAGATTAATGAAATTCTACTTCCTTTGGTTTAAAAAATTAAATTATTGGAGTTTTAATTTATATAAATCACCCCGTATTCTTTATTTATTCATTTACTCCTGATTTATGATCTGTCATCATTTTATCAGAACCCAACTTAGCTACCAATCAGTTCATAGAAATCCACTCCAAATTATTACCGAACCCCTTCCCCATGGCACATACGATTACCCTACGTCTCCAAAATCGAAGTTTTGATATTACACTTCCGAGTACGGCCACACTGAAAGAGTTGAGGACATGGGCTGAGAAGCAGTGTCAGATTCCCCAGAACGAGATCGTACTCATACATGAAGGACGTGTTCTTAATTCCGATCAGAAGACCCTCGATGAGCTGGAGCTCCCTATAAATTCTGTAATAACAGTAACACGTCGGCCCACAGCTCCCGCACCTCAGGCCACTAAACCCGATCTTCTGGCCAATCCGATGCTTAAGGGGTTCCTGAAAGATCCAGAGACCATGAAATCGATGATAGAGATGTTTCCAGGGATCAAGGACGAGATGGAAACTAACCCAGACTTGCGCAATGCGCTCAATAACCCGCAACTCATAGAAGAATTTGAAAACTTTGCAGAGAACCCGGAATATATTCAGCAACAAATGAAGAATGTCGACATAGCCATGAATCGGCTATCAAACCTTCCTGGTGGATTGAACATGATGAACAGCATGATCAAGGATGTACGAGATCCACTTACCAGTGTTCTTGACCGAACAATCAACTCAGAAACGAAAATCAAAGCAGGCACACCCATAAACCAAAGTGTAAGTGCAGCAATTCCTAATCCCGGATCAATCAACGGACAAAACAGTATTTTAAGATTCCGCAAACAACTGGCAGAGCTAAGAAAGTATGGATTTACAAATACAGAGAAAAATATCATGGCACTTAAAAAACATAACGGTGATATCGAGGGAGCTATGCTTGATTTAGCTGAGGATGGAATGTAATTTTATTAAATCTTTTATTAAATTTTGATTCAGAAAACATTTTTAGATTAGTATTTAATTTTTTCGTATTAAAACCATTTTTCTATCTAACGAATTTTTTATTTTATTAATTGAACGAATAACACTATGCACATTTATATTTACCTTCTTTCCTATAATAATTTATTAGGATATAAAATTACTTTTCATTATAATGATATAAAAACAATTATATTTAAATTATTAAAATTTTATCTAATTATATTTCCAAAATGAAAAGCATTCTTAAAGAGTAAATTTTTAAATATATTTTCTTAACTTTATTAGATAATATTTCTTTATATATCTTATTTTTCAATAGCGTATCATTTATTCTTCAATCACAGCACATCTGTTATTAAGTCATATGACTGCAATAGGAATGAATAAAAAATAAAAATTATTAAGAAAAGAATTCATATTATTAATAATCCGCAAAAATCGTTAATTTTATTTAAAAGGATATTAAAGAACTTAATATTGCATTCATTCATATGTTGAAGAATAATATTTGAACCATGCAATAAAATCAAAAAATTTTAATATTAAATTTCATATAAATACAAATTTACAAAAAACAAATTTATTAATAACAAACTTTCACATAAACATGCTATTGTGCTTTAATTTTTCTATCAATCATTTTTATAGTCCAATCATTTTATAGTTCAATTATTTATATAGTATTAGTATAAATATTTTCTTCTGTTTACAACTTCAATGCTATGATTAACTTTCTTGTGTTTATATCCTAATTTATTAAGATTAATATATTCTTTTCATGTTTTAATTAAGATTTTAAAAATCACTAAATTTATTTATTGACACCTATTATTATTTATTTAGGGAAGTTTGTCTATGCCAATTTGATTTCCCAAATTTCACACTTCTTAATTTTTACAAACATATTTTCTTTTATCTGCCACTTTACTAAACCTACAAATTTTAAATACTTTAATTTCACATGTTTATTATATTAGGACTATCTAAAAATGATTATTTTTTAAACAGATAAATATGCTTTATTCAAACGGAATATTTCACGATTTATGATACCTTATCTATACATTAAAAGCTTTGATTATATATGAAATGAAATTATTGACCCAGTGCAGCAAATGTCTCAATTGAGACAATCTTTTCCCCTTAGGTACTCATACCGCTGTTAGTCGAAGCCCATACCGTCTATCGCAGCCGGATCGACTTTGCAAGCAAGGCAGGGTACTTGTAGCCCGGTACTTTGGGCATCAAACCAAGGCACTTTTATCATCCTAATGTCACTCGTAAGCGTCCATATGGAGCCGTGCAGCTAGCTTACCCGGAATCACCATGCTGCAGACATTCCAATATAAGCGGAACGTCTGCGTGTTGCCTTGGTTTAATCTAGGCGCGGGTCTGTTTTTATATTTCTATTTTCATTGTTTTTCCAGACGCGCCTCTTTTGCTCTAGACAGAGTTCAGAATATTTTTGTGAGTTGTCAATTTGGTAATGGGTGCATTAACCAATAAATGTGTGAAGCTTGATGGCTTTTTAACTAACCTCTAAAACTCCCACCTCTGAAGAGGGATGAAGAAAATTGGAAAATTGGCCATCTATATAACACACACATAAATAGACAGTTTGAAACTTGAATTCCAAGTTTGTATTTGTTCAGCAGCTTCTGACACCCAAAACTACTAGTAAATTCTCGTCCTAGCTTAACGTCGTTTTAGCTAATTATAATAAATATATTCTTAAATAATCTAAATATAATTGAATGAAAGATAAAATAATATTATTCATAAGATAAATATCTTCAATGTAATAAAGCTATATTATATAAAATTATTTTCTTGAAATAAGATAATCATTTGATAGCGCAAGGGATATTATAATAAGAAAATAATATCTGTTATATTTGGTTACCATCTCGTAACATGTCATAATATAAGATATCATTTTTTATTTGTATAATAATCGTAAATCAGTTACTAAGAGCTTATGTTACTCCTTAATCTACGTAGCTATAATATATGTATAAAGATATATTCTCAAAAGTGATAATATTATAGTAATATTGTTACTATATAATATAAAAACCACTGCCTTTATTTATACCAATATTTTACTTTATGCAATATATTTCTTATTAATAAATTTGACCAATCCATTCATATCAAACAAACAAATTCCTTTCACATCATAAGTCTTAACACCAGCACTCTGTTTTCTAATCAAATCATCCAATCTTATATAATAAGGTTCTGCAACACGCACCGTTAACACATAAATCTCAACCATAAATACTGTTGGGTCACTACAAGAGAAATAAAAATATATTCCTTCATATTGGTCCTCAGGATAATTATAAATATCTAAAAGCACACCTTTCTTCTTCATTGACTTAGCAGAATAACGATATGTACCATATACACTGTCCTTACCGAGTCTTCTTATCTCATTCTCTTTACCCTTAAAAAACAATGCACCTTTTCTCTTTACTATCATTTTATCAGCAAAGCTACGTAGATACTCTTTGTTAGCTTCTGCCTTTTCTTTCAAGAATTTATTTTTTGTTTCCAAATTCTCCAAAGTAGCTTTATTCATAGCCAATTCTTTATTTCTCTGCGCACTCATAAACTTAAGATAAATTAAATCCTGAGCCAAAAGATCCAATATCTCGCCATAGGAACGAGCAATGGTAACACTACCACTCGATTCCAAATGACGGAACTCATCCAAAAGATCGCATTTGAAATCATCAATACTAGATGGCATTTTATCGCCTTCCTCCACCATATTTAAAAGTTCTAATCCCTCTGACTCAAACCTGCTCTGCTCCTCAGCCGTAGATTCTCTCATAAGCAAGTCTAATAAATCTCTTCCATTAGCAATTTTAGACAACAAAACCACTTTCTGTTTTGTTTGTATCAAAGGATCCTTTTCATTAACTACCTCAGGTATAGCTAAATAGAAAGCGATCTTAGAGTCATCCTTATATACTATTTCTCCCGTGGTATTTACAATAGACCAGAAATCCTCTAATGATGATACAAGAGTATTATCATCATTAATATTATCAGGAAGAGTATTCTCATTAGTAGAAAGGATATTCTTATTATCAGGAAGATTTTCATCATGAATGTTATCTTCTTTCTCGCTTATATTTTTTAACTCCTTTAATATCGTATTAGCTTCACTGGCTGAAAAATATACAACTGGTCTTTGAACTCTGACAATTTCATTAGAATCAGTCACTTGGAAATAATCATTTAAATCATCAACATCCAAAATATCATCAATAATCCTACAATAATTAATATACTCTTCATTCTTATAATCTTCCAATACACTTAAATGTTCCAGCTCGTTGGTAAATTTGTCATTTGAAACAAGAACTTCCATAAACTCATTAATGTTATTACACCTGTTCCTTTCCTCCTGTGATATTTCAACGATATCAGTAAATGCTTCTGGGGCTATAAGAATTGGTTGAATGAATTCATAATAAAATATTCTTCTTATATCCTCAATAAGAGTTCCCTTTGTTTGTAAATATAAATTTTTAAGATAAAACTTAATAGAATATGGTATATGCTTCTCAATGGTTTGTAATAAAGTGGAGACACCCTGCTTAAGATTTCTAGCTCTGATAAGAAATACGTCCTGTATTTTCTCCAAAGCTAAATCTTTGGCCACTTCTTCTTTATATATTTTATAATAAATAGCAGTGGGATTACACTCAGTTTCCAATGTTAATTCCTTAATAAAGCGAAGCAAAGCCTCTCTTAAAGAATCACAATTAAGACGGAAATAATGGTTTATAATTTCAAATGATAAAAGTTTTGATATATCAACACTGTTGACTTGCATTAATTCCTCGTTTAAAAGCATTTCTACAAATCTATATAATAAATATTCTTCTCTTCTTGTTTGCCCATATGAGAAAAGTGGAATAATATAATTTAAAATGAATTCCTTTGGATTTTTATGATTAAGGAGAATCTGAATTAAATATTTAGGATTGGATTGAAGATGATAAAATATATTTTGGAATGCTTTATATTCCTTTGTTTCTGGTGGAAAAGTTGATATCACATCATCCATGGTAGGTCTTGATAGAGCTACGTTGTTAATGTTAGCTCTGTTATTTGTAAGAATAGAAATCCTCATTTCAATCTCCTCAATAAACATCTCTAAGAAATAATTATCTTTTATCTTTTCAATGATTTGATCGTGTAATTCTTCTATTTCCTTCTCTTTCTTTACTTCTTTCGATTTCTCAAAGAATATAAAAAGGAATAATTTTATGCTGAAAAGAGAAACATTTTTACGATAATAAATTTCTTTAAAAGCTTTCTCCCATAAGAACGCCTTTAGCTTTCTTTGAATTAGCTGGCTATTTTTACCGTTTACATATTTTCTTGCAAGAGGTATAATGATATCACTCATCCTCTGAACTCTTGTATTCTTTATTTCTTCTCCTTCTTTTAATAAAATTTCTTTTAGTTTTTCCATGTTATATCTCGCTTCTTCTTCCTTTTTTCGTGCTAGCTTCTGTCTTATTGCAGCTTTTAATTTAAAAATTACATCTTCTTTCAAATTTTCACTTAACACACCACTGACTTTACTGAACTGAGGCATAGATATTCCCGATGCTTTAATTTCTTCGCTCTTTTCTACTATTTGATCACTCGTAAATGTTATTTCTCCTACCAATGTAGTTATATTTCTACTCCTTCCGGTTTTGTATAGGAAATGTGCAAAGGCGTGGATACAATAAATCACTTTTGGAACATTCTTAGACTCATATAAATCCAAGACTTCGAAATAAAAAATCTTAGGCAATCCAAGCGTAGAAAGTCCATCAAGAAAATAATTGATATTATCTGTATGCCTATATTGTAGTACACCCTCTCTGAATATTTTTTTTACGCTTTGTGGTGAGAATACAGCCATAACCGATGCAAGTATTATGCCTTTTTTCATTTCTTGCTCCCATTCGCCAAGGGTGCCTTCATATCGGCCTACTACACTCTCCAGCCATTGGCGTGCCTCTTCAAGATGGCACAAGTACTCATATGCTTGTCTTTCACGTCTTTCCCAATCCATCTCATCACCTGTTAGTATACGTTGTTCTTCTAATTGATTTGTTTTTTCGTTATTTTGCATGGGCATTAATTAAATTTTTTATTTATTTAAAATAGGAGATAGTGAAAATGAAGGTTTTATTATTTATGATATGACTCAATAAATGATAATGCACTATTAATATACATCTATATAATCCAGTATTATAAAAATATCATTTCAATATTAATACTATCATATATTGTGTTAATTACTCATATAAGTTTTGGATTTAATAGAATCTTGTTAAATGATTTATTTATCAGTAATCAGCATCTAATAAGATACATAATAACTATGATTTTTATCTTTATGTGTATATTATTCAATAATTTATATACATAAATGTATTCATTTTGATATTCGTTGGTTTTCTATTGTTTAATCATCTTATTGATCTATTTATTATAATTTTAAGATAATCGTTTTTGATAATCAAATATTTTAATTGATAAAAAAATTTGATTTCTAAATAAATATAGAAATAAGATGTATTGGATAGGTAATTTATATTTATACGGGCATGATACCATGTCTTATTGTTATAATTCCAATTTTTCCAAAACGATGTTTAACTAAGACAAGAACTTACTATTAATTATGGGTGTTAAAAGCTACTGGACAAATTCCAACTTGTAATTCGATCTAAAACTGTCTATTTATGTATGTGCTTTGTAGATGGCCAATTTTCTACATTCCTTCTTAGAGGTGGGGTTTTTGGAGATCTATTCAAAAGCCATCAAGTTTCACACTTTTATCACACCTATTGCTAAATTGACTATTCACTAAAATATCCTAAGTTTTATTTAGAGCAAAGGAGACGCATCTGGAGAAACAAACGAATACGAAAACATAAAAACAGACCCGCGCCTAGTTAAAACCAAGGCAACAAGCAGACGTTTCGATTATATTGGAATGTCTGTAGTAGGGATACTCCGGGTAAGTCAGCTGCACGGCTCCATATGGACGCTTACGAGTGACACTAGGATGATAAAAGTGCCCTGGTTTGATGCCAAAAGTATTGGTCTACAGGTACCCTGCCTTGCTTGCAGGGTTGATCCGGCTACGATACACGGTATGAGCTTTGACTAATAGCGATATGAGTACCTAAGAAGAAAAGATTGTTTTAATTAAGGCATTCACTCACTGAGTTATGTATTTTATTTCATTTATAAAAAGAGCCTTCATAGTACAGCCAAGGAATGTTAAATGGTAAAAATCTTATTTAAATGAAGAGAATTACAGATAGTATATATCATACTAAATATGATATGTTATCTCATCAATTAATAGCCTATTTATATATCGATAGTCGCAGCCTACTTTTGCATCTGATTACCCCTCTTCAGTGAAACAATAAAAATTATTGAGTAATTTCTCAGCATATAAAAGTGTATTACACTTTTAATTAGATTGCAATTATTTTTTGTATTACTTGAAAGACTTTACATATCAATATATTGTTTCATAAACTGAAACATTTATTTATGATACAGAGATATTTATAAATTTAATCCATTCTATTTATAATATGATAAGAAATATATTCTTTTTTTTTCTTTTTTTAGCAGCAGAGGAGATAAAAAATGGCAATTTTGTGCTTCAGATCGAGCAACACCACAACGTCGAAGGAACACCTCCTATACGACCAGCCAAAATGTTGGATGTAGAACCAACAGATGATGGATATAATCTTATATTTCATATTCGCGAACGATTCATGGAGATTCTTCCCAGTACAAATTTATTAGAAATAAAATATAATAAGGAAGACAAATATACTCGAAACAGTGGACAATTCCGAATGATACTCGGTGGAGGAGAGATAGGAAATATTACTACTGATGAAATAGAAACCAATGGAATAGTAGACACAGTAGTTGGAGTCCATCTAATAAAACATTAACATATATTTTAATAAATAAAATAATCACCCCAATGATTATTCCAGTTCGATGCTTTACGTGCGGAAAGGTGATTGGGGATAAATGGGAGCAATACTTGAAGCTTTTGAGTGCTGATTGTTTAGAGTCTGATGCATTGAACCAGCTAGGCCTTGTACGTATATGCTGTAGAAGGATGTTTTTAGGGCACGTGGATATTATAGAAAAGCTTCTTGATTTTGATTTTGTTCAAGAGCCGAATAAACAATAAATTATAATAAATAAAAGGGTTACTATGTTCTGTATTGCTTTCTATTTGATTTATAATAAATAATCGAAAGTATTCTAGTTATATTGGTTAGGTATTATTATTCAATCTCATCGTTATGTGCATTTGTCTTCGGTTTACACCCCTTTTGAAATATATTTAACTTTTTCACTGATTTCTCTGCAACAACCTTCTATCTCTAAAAAGGGATGAGTAAAATTGGGTTATATACAAAAAACACACATAAATATATAAATTTAGATCAAAATTCCAAGTTTATACTTATCCAGCCTTCAGACAAACAAAACATAATAAATTCTAGTTTTGGTTTATGATTATTTTTAAAGAAAAAAATTATAAGTTTATTATATAAAGTAATATATTATTGAACTTTATAAAGAAAAGCAAATAATAGATAAGCATTGAAAGACAAAAATAATATCAATGAAATGAAATATTAACCAAATACTATTCTATGGTTTATAAATTATATTCTAGTTTAATTAAAGAAAAATGTAAAATGATAAATTCACAGCACATTCTTGCTATTATGTAAAAATACAGCGATGATAAAAAAACGAATATAATAAAACCATCCCTTATAATTAACTTAATAATAAATCAGATCACACAAGACTCACTTATTAAATAAAAAATACCCCTAAATGGATCTCACTGGAAAGGAGTTTACAAGAAAAGAATTGGAAGAAATAATAACGAATTCAAAAGATAGCAAATGGTGGAACAAAAACAAAGACGAAATAAAGGATAAACTAAGACCAGAGATTTTGATTGATGAGTTAAAATATCATATTACTAAAGAAAACACGGCAGGTATATTAAAGCTACTTGAGAGAATGGAAGTCCATGTTGAGGAATCTTTGCTTTTGGATTGTCTAGAGGTACCTTGTAATATAAATATGCAAGTGTATTATTCTATCTTTTCTTTGTACCAAAAAGGGTTGATATCCGAAGAATGTCTTGAACGATGCAAAGAGTATTTTTCAGACCTTCCCACGGAATCAATCGAAGAATGTGAAAAAAAATATATTTCTACCAAAATAGAATTCGATCGTTATAATTTTAAAAAGTCGAGAGAAGATTTATTGAAAGTGAAAGATCGAAAAGAAGAAATATTTACTTTGTATAAATCTATGAAGCCAATCGGGATCCGTGAGCTAAGGAGAGGCAAAGGAATAGATTTTGATTTGACATACGCTTTCGTTATAAACGTGGATGATTTGTTTGATATTTCAAATTATCATCCAGCGATAAGAGAGGAGGCTTATAAATTGTATGATATTATTGATTACTGTAGGTATAAGTTTGATGATATTGCTGGTGGATTTCGTTTTTATTCACTTGGAGAAGAATTTCCCAAGCAGACTCGACAAGCTGTATGCTTGGATGATATGAGACGTCTTTTTTTATCCAATACGCTTAGCTACTATGTAGATCTGAAATTGTTGATAGCTTTAGATAAATCCTTTAGAAGACGATTTGTTAAGCTAAGACATGCACTCATCAATTTTGGGGATATTATGCCTGTATATTTGGTTTCTAATTCTTCTCTTCAACAAGTTCTTTCTGAAGTGATAACATTCAATTTAAATTATGTGAAACCAGAGAATATTATATCTTTTAAAGGAATTTTCATGGACCGATTTATTAAAAATGTAATAACTGAGCATAATCCAAAAAAGATATTTTGGTTTGGAGCTAGTAATGCGGTTAAGTTCGCTGGGCCTGATAAGCCCATCTCTCTACGGATATCTGATCTCGAAGAGATGGCTGATAATTTTAGGGTTAGATATAGGACAGAAGAATAGAGAGGGTCATAATAAAACGAATGATATAAATAGGAATGGAAACCAGGAATTTATGGAGATATCGCTATTATCCCTTATTAGGGCTTATAAATATTGAGGTGTAATATAACTTAATTAATATAGTTAAATAAATTATAATGATAATGAATTTTTATATGGCTAATAATTAAAATATAATCCATTGCTTATTATAAAATATAAAGCAGACAAATCAAACTAGGGTTCATATAATTAAATATCATATGAGAGTTTCAGTTGCTATTGATAAAATCCATACCGAATGAGCATAGAGAACTTTAAAATTATGTTTTAAATACAAGAAAATATTGTGTACAAAACAGATTAATGCAAACTTGATAAAAATATTTTTTTTTATAAATTATAAAATTTTTGATTTCACTTATTATATTGATATGAAAATAGCATTTCGAATTTATCTAATCTAATCAAAAATGTAAATATAAAAATAAATTAATACAATTGAGTAGATTAAATAAATACGATATTTTTTTATTAAGGTGTGTGATAATTTTACTTAACAAAGTTATAAGATTTGTATTTCATATGAAAATTGAAATTAGCGCAAAGTGTAT
>SBIQ01000163.1:0-19604 GCA_014805555.1 Astathelohania contejeani | reverse complement strand
TATACTCCAGTACCATCAAGGAGAGTAGCAGTGTTTTCGCACTGAGAGTCATTCGTGGCCGACTTCTCTCGGTTAATCTCCAGCCCTATGGTCTTGAAGAAAGACTCAGTTTCTTTTACCATATTGCTCATTACCGTGCTATTAGTTGCCAAGAGTTTAAGATCATCAATAAATTTACGGGATAAATATATAATTAGAAATAATTATAAAGAATATAATTTTATATTTAGACTTTTCATTTAAATATTATAAATTGTAAATACTTTATCAAAAAATTTGTAATATTCTAAGATTATATTTTTTTCAATTAAGGTTTTTTTATTATTTATTTTTTTATATTCGTATGAACATCCATCTACACCACCATCCCGAATATCTCTATTGTTTCTTCATTCTACTATTTATTTACATGCTATTTTTATGCGTAAGATGGTTTCTAAGGTTTTCTTTAATAAGATGGACTGAAGTAATAATCTAAAAATTGTTTTTTAATATATTAATGAGTATATAAATAAAAATGTATTAAATTAAATGTTGTATTAAATATATTTATTTGAATATAAAAGAATTCAACGGAAGGGTATATAAAAAATTGAGCTATGGACCGGCAAATTAATTAATCATCAAATTAGAGCATATGGACAAGGAGACCAGGTGTAAAACAGCATTCGGTTTTGCAACACCATTTAGGCGTGCTTAAGATGCTTTAAGAATGGCTGCTATTGTAGCCATCATCTTTGGTGTTGACTCAACACTAGAAGAGTGTTCAAAAAATGTTTTCGAAACAATACGGACATACTTTGTAGAGATGTCATGAGTGTATTAGAAGAAACATTCAATTTCTTACCGTAAGAAGTTTTTCTGCAATGTTGGAAAGGAAGGTTACGCGTGTGCTTAACTAATGCGTAGCATTACTAACCTATTCAATACCAAGTAATAAGAGGAAAAGAGTAAATTATCAAACTTTTTTATTAAAGGCTTACAAACTCATAGTTTTTTAAATGATTAAATAATCTTTTCACAAACAAAATAAAATCTTTAAGCAAAGTAACAGACTTTTGAAAACTTACGAAGTAACGGAAATAAGGATAAACAGAGAACATCTTAAATATTCAAATGTCATTACAGGAGAATACTTAGTCGATGATCATGCCGAAATTGTGTGTGACTTTGTTAAGATTTCACAATTCGTCTAGTGGTGTTATTAAAAGGTAAGCATTTAAATCTGAAGGTGTCTTCAAAATGTATTAAAAATATCAAAAATGGAAAAATAGCACTACTTACAAAAGCTAAAGATAAGAACAAAGTATCTAGTAGTGATATTACAACCACGAGAACGATTATGAGAAAGCTTAGTTTGACACTAGAGAAACCTCATAATCTAATAGAGGATATAGTATGCTTAAATAAAACATCTAAAATAATTTTAAAAGATCGAAATGCATATTGAATGCAAAGAGCGTAGACGTGAAAATTGACTTTTTGAATTATATCAAGAACGATTCTATAAGAAGCTTTCGGAAATTTTCAAATTGAACACAAAATAGGAGCTTATAAACAAAATGTATATTAGTCAAGTATATACAATAAATCAACTTCTACTCCCAATAAATTCAAATGAATATCTTCTCAGAGCTGACGCAATTATTATCTTCTCCTACTTGAATTCAAAATATTATTAACAGCATTCCCAACTGGAGGACAGCTAAAGTTAATAGTATTTATGATTTCTTTATTAAGCATATGACATCGGTAATATATACTTTTAAAAAGTTGTTAAAAACACATGTTTAGAGAGAAAGGCTCAAGCTGACTGGTTTTTCTGCGGATTACATATTTGATCTTAAAGAGTGTTTCAACAAAAGGTAATAACTTTAGGCCAATAACCCACGTTGAACATTTACAAACTTGTGACTAAATATATAATTTATGTTATATAATTAGAAGTAAGAGATTGAGGGCCTAGTCAGCAATCAGCTCGGTACGGTCAAAAAAGTTTAAAGAGTTAAGGTGGAGGGCATGTTAAAATTTGTTATAAACAAGAACCATGAGCATATCCTTAAATAAGCATGTATTGATATCAAAAAATAGTTTGACTCACTCCATTGACCATGGTTTTATTGCTTGCATATCCAAATTAAATATTTTTAATGAGTAACTTGTTTTAGAAAGGATATCGTTTCTACATAGAATTTAAAAGTAAAAGATATTCTGTAAAGCATCACAAGCAAATAGTCAAAAGTGAATATTGCAAGGCGGTAGCATTATCCAACTCTTCTTTGTTCTGTGTATCGATCCACTAAGCCATAGGCTTAGTGGATCGATACGCAAAGATGTCTATTCATATATGATATAAAGCCTTTTCAATAGACAATGACACAATGGATGGCATGTTTTAAAAAACGAAAATGATACCATAGAGCTAAAAAACACCCGTGAAAAGTCATCCTCTCTGCCAATAAATTACAGGTTTACATGAAAATACTAGAGTATATAAATATTTAAAGAGAATCGAGAATAAATGTGACGACATAGTAAAGGAATCGTATGCAAACATAAGGCGGTAGGGTTAGCAAAGGTTAATAAATAATGTGTAATAAGCTTGATTTACAAAATCAGATTGAATATATTAAAAGGCATACATCACATCCATTAATCATCATATTGTTCGTAAAATCTGTATCCAAGTGAATTTCCACGCTTGACTACGACAGACATCAAGTTTTGCTAAATATAACGTTTACCTTATACCTATTTGCTTGATAAAGTCATGCCTCACGAGCACTGAGATAGAAGAAATATAAAAGCATAGAATTTAATAATGAAAGCAAATGGTTAAGTAGAAATATAAAAACGTTTCATCAAGAAGAACATAGTTTTTAAAAGTCCAGTAAAATAACAAAACAGATTTCTGTGCAATTCGAAACTACATAAAAATAAAATATTTAATGAATGATATTTCATTTAAAAGTCTCAACTGTGCACAGCCAGAACTACTATATAGCAATTAAACAAAAAAATTACATAATATGTTTCATAGAATGCTTAAATGAAAGCCAGCCTGAATTTTTGAGATATTATATGAAGCACAAAAATAATAATATTCGTAGTGATATGATTAGTTGTGCATCCGAAATAGGAGTGTCTACTAGAAATAAAATACATTTTGTACTAGAATTGCGGTAAAGTTAAAAAATATGTTGATTATATAGCCATCAGATGTGCAAAATTCTTGATCATGATTATACACGCCTACACAACGATATTTTTAGGTATTTACATCTTTTATTGCTGAATAAATACGGATTAAAACGATCAAAAAAATTGCGATCGCATTCTGTTCAAGAAATTATCGAAAATGAAAGAGCGAAAATCTATGTCGACATTAGAATAACATCTATTATTGTTCAAACACAATCGACCGGACATATTTATATATGATAAAAGCTTGAATAAAATAATTTTAGTTGAAATTGGCGTAACGAGTTAAGATAATTTCCAATTAGTCGAGACGAAGAAAAAATGATAATTTTGCTAAAGAGTTCGGATATTTTATGAAGATAAAATTAAAATTGTACCCTATGATATGGCATTTAATGAGATAGTAACGAAGTTACACAAAGTTTACTTAAAAGAGATTAGCATTAACCGACCATCGAGGCATATCCAATTAGTGTATTCAATGAATCCTAAGAGACTACTATCTCACTAGAGTTTAAGCTAGGCATTGAGTTGGTGTGGAAATAAAGAATAGAATTTGATACAAAAGTTTAGAGATGTTTGTGTTGATGGATGGTAAACACAAATAAAAAAGGATAAGAAACAGTAAGCCTTTATTTGAATAAAATTAATTTCCTTTTATTTAATTAAAGAATGAGCTAAGTTGATCAAACATTTCCTTTGGTAGCATCCCCCTTGCTTGCTGCTTAAGCTTAGTTTTCTGTGATAGATTCATTTTAGATGGATCACCCTTCATTAAATCTCCGAAGCCCGGTGCTTTACTTAACTTCTTCATCATTCCTGACATCATACGATATTGTGATATTAATTCGGCCACCTTTTCAACTGATACACCACTTCCCTTAGCAATACGAATCATCCTTTCTGGCTGCGTTTCAAACAATTCCCCGGAAGAGTCAAGTTCGGATTCTGCCAATGAATCAAAAATACACACTAACTTTTGAAAACTAGACTCATCCGGTATTTTAAAATTGGAAAAGCCAGGAATCATTTCCATCACTTTTCCCAAAGGTCCAAGACTCATTAATTGCTGAAACTGATCATAAAAATCCCTAAGCGTAAATGTTCCTGTTTGGAATTTTTTGATTATTTTTTCTTCGTCAATATTTAAATCCTGAATTTTCTCTGCGAGTCCTGCAATGTCTCCCATACCCAGCATTTTCCCGACAAATCGGTGAGCATCAAACACCTCAAAATCTTCCATTCCTTCTCCTCGTCCTATAAACTCAATTGGGCAGCCTGTTGCTGCAACTGAGGTCAGGGCACCCCCTGCACGATTGGTTCCATCAATTTTTGTTAAAATTATACTTCCTAGTTCAACTGCGTCCTTAAATCCTTTTGCCTGTTCCTCAGCAGACTGTCCTATTCCTGCATCCATGACAAATACAATATTCGTTGGATTTACAGCCTCCACCACTTCCTGCATTTCTAAAAATAACTCCTTTTCCTGTGTGTGTCTTCCACTTGTATCCACTAAAATCAGATCAAATTTCTCTTTTCGAAACTTCTCTACGCCTTCATGTGCTACTATTACAGGATTGGGGCTTATTCCTCCAAAATATGGCACTTTTATTTTTAAAGCATTCTGTTTTATTTGATCAAAAGCGCCTGCTCGGAATGTATCAGCACAAACTATTCCGACTTTGAATCCTTTTTTTTGATGATAATGTGCATATTTACATATACTAGTTGTCTTTCCTGCTCCTTGTAATCCCACAAAAACTATAGTACTTGGTTTTCCTCTGACGGGGCGTTGCACGGGAGTAGATGGATCGAGCAAGTTTACAAGCTCATCAAATACTGCTTTATTAACCACTTTAGCCTTATTGATTCCACCCGGAATGTTTGTAGCAGAAAGACGTTCTCTGAGTTTAGCTCGCAAACCCACGACTTGCTTGGTTGATACATTTGCTGCTAATAAAGCTGTACATACACTATTAATAGCTGTTTCTATAGACTGATCTGTAACGGGAGATTGAAATAGTGATGTTAATGTTTTGTTGATTGCACTTCCAAGGTCAGATAACATTTGGGGTTTCTGTTGGATCTTTCTTTTTATCTAAAACGCATTTCAAAAATACACCCAGCGCGGGACTCGAACCCGCGGCCCTCAGATTAAGAGTCTGATGCTCTACCGACTGAGCTAGCTAGGCTTATTATAACAACATTATAATTATATAAAAAATAACATATATAAGCATGATATCGGCAATTAGTATCAAAATTGTGTAGTTTTTTTGTATATTATAATTTTTAAAAAAAACTATTGGATAAGGAAATAATCTAATGGTGAAATATTATTAGTTTATGAAATTAATTAATAAATATCTTGTTAATTATATATGGTAGTTATTGGTATAATCTAAAACTAAGTTTTTAAAATGAACATATTAATTTCTAATAGATGTTATAAAAACGAAAAATATATTGATTATAATTAATTTGATACAGAATAGAAAATTTAACTTGCTTTTTTATATTAAACAGATTTCATAGCCACGGAAAAGTAAACATTATAAATTATTATAATATAAAAAAATAAATGCTATGTTATTTTTTTTATTTACCTATAGTGGCATCTTCTCTTCCTAGGATTATTAACTTTATCATTATCACCTTAACCATGTTTTTAATTTCCATGAGATTTTCAGTGCTTATTTTTGATTAGAGGATGTTTTTTAAAAGATTTTTTACTATAAATCGTATAATTTGGGTGTTATACAAAACATAATTTCTGTGATGCTTTGTCACTACGTTATCCCAGACAGAATTTTATAATTCTTTTTAATTTCTCTTGTAAAATAACTTGGCATAATCATCTGCAGATTATATTTTCTCTTATTTTCAATCTAAACACTTTGCAGCTTATCCTGCTAGTAATGTCAAACACCACTATATTTTTTTCATTTTTATATTACCATAAATAAATATATCTTATTGTTTTGTTTTACTAGAATATTGATCGTTATTTTTGTATAGATGCATATTTTAGCTAATTCTTCTACTTTTTGAGCTAATTTATTTTTTAATATTTATGCTTCAAACACCAAATTTATTTATAAACAAAAGAATTATAATTATAAATATGATTATTGCTAAGCACGTAAAAAACAATGACCAGATATATTTATTTACGATAAGAATGAGAATGAAATTATATTAGTTGAAGTTGGTATAACGAGTCAAGATAATATCCAAATTGTTAAAACGGAAAAGAAGAGGAAAGAAAGAGGAAAGAAAGAGGAAAGGAAATACGACTTTTTGGCAAATGAATTAGGCTTGCTATACAAAGCAAAGACTAAAATAATACCTTATGTTATGACATGGGACGGAGTGGTAATAAGTGCCACAGGAATTATCTTAAAGAATTAAATATAATCTTTAGAATGGAGGCATGCGGTATCGAAGAAAACACTCGAAATTATATCACTTGAGTATACATTGATGATGACATGGACGTAAGAGATCGAATAGAAGATCTGTGAAAAGATTTGGAGAAGCAAGTGTGACTGGATGCCAACCGCAGATTATAGAAAAGAAAGACAAAGAAAAACATAACACCAACTTTGAAATAAAAAAGTAAATTCTGAAATATTACATGACAGTAAAAAATTATAACTGATATATAAAAAAATAAAGGTATGATTAAATATAATTTTGCTAAGAGTATGTGTTTGTTATTAAATAAATAATATTACTGACTTAGTATCATACGATAAGACTATATAATTAAATTTGAATTTTATTTAATTAAAAAGCAAATGTTGTATAATTTGTTGTATTTCTTTTTTATTGCCTACGGTTAGCATTGAATTGTACACTTTTATATAATTTTTACAGTGTTTCATACTTTATATTAATATGCTATAAATGATTCTCCTATACTTGTATAATAGGGTTTCGAGCTTATATCTATTGATATAACTTTTGTAATAAGAGTTATATTTAAATTTTTAAATAGTTTATATAAAAAATTTAACTTTGTCATAAAATTTAAAAACAGGTAAATGTTTTTCTATTAGTTCATGTAATAAATCAAATCCATCATTCGAAAATGTCATGGTTTTCGTTTTATCACCGTTTTTGAAATTTAAAGATTATCTTGAATATTTATTCCATTCTAACAGTAATAATTATATATCTATCTTGTGCTTTGACTCGCCATATACTTTTTTCCTTACAATAGATTAAATATATTAATATGTCATGACTTTTCATATGTTATAATAATTGAAATATCACTCAATCGATAAATGTATCTATAACTCTAAAATTTATTAGATGGGATTCAAATCCACTGCTGTTAGTTAAGTATATGCATTTTACTGCAAATGATCGTATACAAGATGCAATTATATATTAATGTAATCTATTTATTTTATATATGCCTATCTTTGTTGAATATTATGTTTTCCAAGCACAGCTTATCATACTGATTAATATTATTTTAATTTCTCAGTTTTTCTAAATTATTGAACAAACTATTATTACAGAAAAATATTAGAATACTATTTACCATGATGATTTATTTTAATTACCATTCTTATAATTTTTAGTATATTATATAACGCATGTATGAATTTTTATATTCTAATTCAATTAATAAGATTCAGGCGAAAATTTAACTGATAAAATGAAATTTTTAATTAAAAAGATAGGCTTGATTATACCTAAGAAAATACAATTTTCAAAAAAGTCGTTATTTGCTACGTAAATTGAAATGCATTTTCAATCAAATGAAATAACTAAAAATAGCATATTAATTTACAAGTAGTGCAAAAAATTTTATTATGAAATAAATAGATTATTCGGCAAGTTGTAAACATGCATTGATGATATAATTTATATGATAGAAAGAAAATAATTCAAATACTATTGGATTCTATATAAAACAATGCATTATAGGTGCAAATTATATTTATGATTTATAAAAAGTTATAATAATATGAGATTCGAACCATTTTCTTTCCCAAAAATAGAATGATTTATTATTTCAGTTGAAATTGGCATGGAATTCTAAAATATTATACAGCTAGTTGGAACGGAAAACATGAAAATGTAACTTTTTGTTTGACGAGTTCGGTTTACTTTATATAAACAAATTAAAATTATATCTTATGCTATTACATGAGAAGGATAGTGATGAAGTTTTGTAGAGTTTGTTTGAGCTTAATGTTAAATTAACTATTTAGGCATATCTGACTCAATGTATCAAATTAGAGACCATTTCACTTGAGTTTTGGCGAAGTATTGAGAGTGGCATGAAGTAATCAGTAGAATTTGATAGAGATGTTTGGAATGGTGGTAGTGATGGATGCCCACCACGTATATAAGAAAAGAAACCGATAATTCTTATTCAGACAAAAACAATGAATTATTCTTAATTTGTATAAAACTCAAATATTTCTAGAAAAATTTTGTTTATTCATCCTTTTCATACTCTTCATAATCAAAAGCACGTCTAGCATTTTTTAATTCTTCATTTGTAAGTAATAAATCTTTTATACGTTGGTATTTCTTCCTATCCCTCTTAATACAATACAAAAGATCTTCTGTCTTAACTTTACCTTTAATCATCGCCATATTCTGTGTCTTAATCAATAATTGTCTTATATAATCTACCAGGTAATTTTCCAGTGTTTCTGCTGTATCCTGTCTTGGTGAATCTACATCTCCATAACCATACATCATCAACCGGATTTCTTTGTTAAATAATAGCTTTTTTCTATCATTCGGGATATATGACATTTACAGGGATGTGTTATCAAAATCGTATGATGGGCTCATAAATATATGATAATTTTTATAAGTAAAGGCAATTTCGAGATATAAATAATATTGAATATGGCGATATTTTAAATAATAATTGATACCATGTGTGGTTTACCTTTTTAAAAACAGAATTAATTATTGATATTAGATATATCTCAAAAACTACAATTAAAAAACGAATGATAATAGCCAATATAGCTCTTATTTACTTTGAACATGCAAATATTATAAAATTTATTAAAATATGTGATAATTAGAAAAGTAAAGCCACAATAAAAAATAAACATATTCTTGCAGAATTTAAGAATTGATAAGAGATATGATAGCACGCAATATTAGCTGTTCATTGCAAATATAATCAGGGGTATTTTCATATATGATATAATTAGAACCTTGTGACGTATTTCTATTTATTAATCATCACAGTTATTATAATAACATTTAGTAACTAAGAATATAATTTAATTAAAAAAAATTATTAATTGCAGACAAATGTTGTATAAAAATTTTATATGGATATCAAATAAACAATAATCATATATTAATAAAAAGTAATTATTCTTATAAATTAAATTTATACTCATCTTTTTAAGGTATCGCTTTTTCATTACGTCCTGGATATAATTATTTAAGACCATTGATAATAAATGAACTTTTTATATTTTAAAACTATTGTCTCTGATATCTTCTTTCTATCTGGATATATTCTTTGATCATATTAATCTAAGTTTTTTGTACAGTTCCTATAATATTTAATGATTATACTATCCATGTTTTTATTATCTCGTTTTTCATATTATAATTGACTATTTCATAAATAAAAAGTATTTCTTAGTTTAGACAAATTGAAAATTATTTTAGTTGTTTTAAGTTTTACTAATGATCGTTTTTTTTACTTTTTCATAAATGCATACAATAACTTGTTTTTATACACAATAATACTTTTTTTATTATAGTATGTACACGAATTCTTCTTATTTATTTTCTAACGACAACCTGTGATCTAATTTCTCTTTATAGTACCATTTATTAATAAGAATGCATTTATCACTTTATTATAAAATAAATATTTCATAGTACTCAATTTTATATTTCAGCTAGATTTTCTACATTTTTTGAGTGTCTATGTGCTGTCAAATACAAGCATTATTCTTTAGATAAAATTATTGACTAATTTTGTCAATAAGTTATTTTCTAATCGTGTATTATTGTTATATCATTATGTTTATGTGTTTAAATAGCACTGGTAAGATGTTTCGTGCAAATTAGACATGAAACTTTGTAGGAATTTTTTACTGATTTAGAGTCTAAACTTTATTTATTTTTCACTTTCAAATTTTTTAAAGTGAATATTTGTATTAAGGTAGTATAAATTAAAGTAAAGCGTATTTTGTTATTTGATTTGACCGACAAAACAACTATTCTATGTTTTAATAATTATTTACTCTTTTACAAGGTAATGCACTCGCTTTTAACCCTCAAACTATACAACCTTAATAATTCATCTACATAAAAGAAATAAGACAATGATATGAGTTCATATCTGAAATGCAAAAAAAATTCATATCGATTTTTTGTAATTCAATTTTTTATTTAAGGGCTGGTGTTATGCTATTCTTTATCTTTCTTTTCTATGGCCTGCGGCTGGCATCCAGTGGAACTTGCTTCTCCAAATCTTTTCACAACATATTCTACTCGATCTCTTGCGTCTATGTCAATTTTTGTAAAATGAATAATTGTTTATAAATATTTTGATTTTTACAAAATAAAATTTATTCACAAATAGTGTTGTAATTAATCAGTTATCTGTGATTTGCTTGTATTTTTCGTAACAAAAGATGGTAAAGCATATTCCATCTTAATTTATAATTATTAAAATTTCATTAATGTCACTTTTTGTTTATATGAAAATTTCCTTATATGGAAATGTCATATCAAATAAAAACCTTATATAGAATCAAAATTTATATAATCACTAATGAATATAAAAAGAATAAGTGCTATTATAATCAGTGCTATTATGCTATTAACCACAGTTCTATTCATAATTCCCTATAATATGGTAAAATCAAAGGAGGAAAGTATACTAAACCAAATAGCAAAGGTAAAACCCATATCTTCGATAGAAAATAATACTATGATTAATGATAATGTAGTATGTATAAATATAATTAATGATGTGGTAAAACATGAAGATAATATTTGGAAAATATATGATAAATCTATAAAATGGGTTGAAAAAATACATTCTGATTTAGCATATTCTATAAATAGTCAGACGAAGTATGAGAATGAAGATTATATACGTGAATTGGAAAATACTATCACAAGCCTGAAAAATAAAAAGCATACCACATCATTGCATGATTATATTTTTGAATCACAAATGTTAACAGATAAGATTAAAAGTTTGATTGACCGATTCGAAAACCAATTAATAAATCTTAAAAACAATTTCCTCAATGATAAAAAAGAGATGTTAGGACATGTTAATGCATCTCACAGAACATATCGTAAGATTGATAGGTTCGATAAAGCTATAAGACTAATATCTTCGAAAATACAGAATGGACATGAGATCAAGAGGTCATTGACATCAGATGATAAGAAATGAATAAAAATAAATAACACATCTGAATGTGCTATAATGCCACAGTTTCCTAAAAAATTAAGATATAAAAACTCACTCCTTGATAATTACGATAAGCTTTGTTTGTTTTTTTCAAAGCAGCATTCATTTATAAATATTGGAAATATTATATTCAATCAAATTTATATCATTGGAGACAAGATTCTATTATATAAAATCGAACAACAGATTTTAGGTGATAAAAATGAAAAAATAATTGATAAATTAGAAATTAAAACCAACTTTGATTCGAATATGTGCCTTAAATTCATATATCATTTTTTAAAAAATTAATACAATAATTAATATTTTATATCTTCATTGTAAATAAATATAATATTATTTTTATCATTCTTTATACTTCACATATCCATTGAAATGTATTTAGTAAATTTACATTAATTATTCAGTGTATTATTCCCATAAATTATATTTCAAAAACACTTTTTTTAATTTGAATATTTTCGAATAACATAAGCATTTATTTATCAACTGGTATTTACATTTCATCAAATTAAATTTATATCACAGCTTTTCTTTTTTTATATTCCTAAATTTATTCCAGACATTATATTATTTATTAATGAAATATATTACTTTTTATTTTTACTCTCATCTTCATTACTACGTTTTTAGTCAAGCGATATGGCTGAAACCACATGTTAATTGATATACACTTTAATTATAACAAGTAAATAAATAAAATCATGATGCTTTAGTAATAAAATAATAATCACTGTCTCAAAAAATATTTTATTTCTTATAAGATCGTATTCTCTTTTTTTTAGATATTGATGTTATCTTAATTGGTATTTTTTCTGAAATATATATCATATCTTTTTCTATTTACTAGCATATCAATCTGTTTCCTAGCATCAGCTAAGATAAAACCTTATTCCTTTTGCATCTCGTTTTAATATATATTGAATAATATAAGGTTATAATACACCTGAACTTTTATCATACAATACAGGTGTAATTATAACAAAAAAATAATCATTCAATTTGATAACTTGAAATTAGAATTAGCATATAATTTAAAAATAAAATAATCAATCAATTTAGTAGTTTAAAATTAATAAATATAATTTCATATCATTAATATTTTATTTACATATTTAAATTGTTATTCACCAAGTATCAATTGTCTCAAATATAATAATAATATATAATTACAGAATTGAATGTGAAATAATCATGTAAATAAGATAGGAATTAGTATTTATAATATAAAACAAAACACTTTTATAATCTTATAGTATAAAATCTTAATGTTGCATTAATTAAAATTAAGGAGCTAGATAATTCAAAATATACAACAAATTTAAATCAAATGTCATCCTCCTAATAAATTTTATTTAATATAAAAAATAATTTAGAAAATTTTAACTTTATTATTATATCTTCTTACTTCTTATTTCTCCAAAGCTCCTAAGCATATCAGCAACTCTCTTTTCTTCCTCCACATCTCTCTCCAATTGATTGATCCTTAAAAGTATTCTATTCTTATCACTACTCAAATTTATTAGCTCCTCTCGTAAACTTTCATTTTCTTTTTTTAATTCTTCTATTAAAGATAATGAATCATCCTTATTCTTTAATAAAAATCCTTTTTTCAAATTCTCGATCCTTCTCTCCAATCCACTATTAACCTCTTTGAGACGGTTGCTCTCCTCCTTTAAATGTGCTATTATTTTCTCAGTTTCCTCTACTCTGTCCATCTCGTCATATAACTTTTTCTTTAACTCGTCATTGCTTTCGATGGCTCTATTATATGCATTCTCCTTTAAATCAAGCTCCCTTCTAATCCTCCTAGCCATATCCTGTGCTCTTCTACATTCTTCCTCCTTTACCTTCAAAATATCAGTGAGCTTGGCACATTCACCTCGCCTTTCCATAAGAATTTGAGTGAAATTTTCAGAATATCCTTTAAAAAGTGTGTTAGTTTGTTCCACACACCTTTTGATTAATTTCTTTAAAGATTCAACCTTCGCTTTAATCTCAGAATTTTCACTTCCTTTTTTAGCATTCATGAGTTCATTTGTTAATGCTAAATTGCGTTGTTCTTGCTCCATCAATTGTCTTTTTAATTCTTCCCTTCCTCTCCTTTCACTCTCTACGACCATTCTTACTCGATCATCACTATCGCTGCCTTCATCTTCCTCGACTTCTCTTAACTTCCTCTTTAATTCTTCTATTTCAGCTTCATGCTTAAACATATCATCAAGCTTTTCTTGTGCTAAAGTCATATTTTCCTTATGCAATTCACTCTTTTCGACTGCTAACCTCTCGCAAGCTTCTTTTTCCATAGCTAATTCTTTCTCCAAAGCTTTTAATTTCTTTTCTAATGGATTTCTTCCCTTTTCTTCCCGTAGTGAAGCGACAACTTTAGCATGATTACTTCTCTCACTATTAAGCACAGCACGTATTTTCTCAACTTCTACCTCAGCACTCTCGACCTTAGAAACCAAATTTCTATTTTCGGTTTTAAGCCTTGTATTTTCCAATCCAATATCATCAATTTCATTTTGCATATTTTTTTTCAATTCTAATAATTTATCTCTTTCAAGCTCTAAAGTTTTCTCTACTTCTCCTTTTACAGCTTCCAATTCGCTTCTTAGTCTAGCCTCAGCTCCTTTATGATTCTCAATCAACTCTCTTTTTTCTCTCTCAAAATCATCAACTTTACTTTTCAATTTCTTTTCTAATCCTGCAACAACAAATTCATGATTTTTGGTTAATTCTTCCATTTCCACTTTTACAAGTTTCAATTCTCTTTCATACGCATTTTTATCATTTTTATCAGACTCATTCAATAACAATTGATCCTTCATTATAGCTATTTGATTTTTCATAGATGATAATTGATCATTTAATTTTTCATTAGCAATATTTAATTCATTTTCTTTACTTCGCAACATTTTCAACGCTTCATCCAATTTCTTATTCTTATTTTGCATGTCCATCTTATCACTTTCTAATTCCGTCTTTTTATTTTCCAATTCAGCTTTTTTGATTTCCAATTCCTTATTCATACCTCTCAATGCATCCAACATTTCTTCTTTTTCCATGACTCTTCTCCTCTCTGCTTCTAATCCAACACCTAGATTACTCTTTTCATCCTTTAAATTTTCAATATCACCCTTTAATTCTTCAATCACACTCAAAAGTTTCTTATTTTTTACCTCCAAATCATCAATTTTACCCTTTAGATTATTTTCAATTTCTTCCTTCTTCTTAATTTCTTCATCAAACTTAGTAACCTCTAATAAAGGTTTGATGTTAAGATATAACCTCCACCAGGCCCATTTTCTAAATGCAATATAAGAACGTGCATTACGCTGTAACAATAATATTGAATTTCTAAGTATAGATCCGAACCTCCTCATGGCTATCCTTCTTCTTACAAAACTTTGTATTTCTCTAGCCAGTGAAGCTACCTTAGCAGATCTCAAGTCTTCAAGATCAGCAAGTACACCCTGTCTTAAAAATATCATTGTCCTTCCCAATTTATATTCAGTAATTCCTATGCTGTCGATAAGTCTCTTTATATCTAAATCACTACTATAACTATCATCAATATTAAAATCATAATCAGCAACTATTTTATATCTACGAACAAAGTCATGGTGTAACATTCTTGTAGGATAACCCTGTCTACTTATCCTTATACCTTCTAAGACTCCATTACACCTAAGCTGGTCCATTACAAGCTTATTATCCACTAATCCAGGCCTCTTCTTAAGGTTAGGAACGATACAACGCACAAAATGAGGTTCAGTCTTACCAAGCTGTCTCATTAAATTAGCTAATTGCTCCTTATAAATTTGTGCTACGGTTCTGAAGTATCCTTTCTTCACATTAATATGCATTTTTTTTTCAAATATAAAACCAACATTCGAGGCTTTTAATAAATTATCCAAATTTTCAAAAGATGAATCTCTGTTACGTTGTAACCAACCTTGAACCTTATATTCCACTTTACCAGCATAATGCATTAATTCAAAACCTGAATCTCTACTTTGTGCTTTAAATTTAGGGGATTTAATATTTTGCTCGAGTTTGTGAAGAAATGTTTCATCTGATCCTCTAGGCATCACGCATTCCTCGTCTAAAAAGGAGAATATTCCTATGGGATTATTCTTCTCAATGAGATCGATAGTGGGTTGCAAATCCAAACCAAAATCTATATATTCCCAATCCAATCCTTCTCTCTTATATATTTCTTGCTCCAATATAAACATATGTTGATTAAAAAATTGTTGAAGCTTTTCATTAGTATAATTTATGCATAATTGTTCAAATCCATTAGTTTTGAAGATTTCGAATCCGGCTATATCTAACACCCCTATACTAGGACCATGACTCTTTACTTTATGCAAGCATCTATTAACCAAATCAAATATCCAATCAAACAATCTTTCATAAATCAAACGAGCCAATGCTTCTATTACAGAACAAGCCTGTGCTTTGCTACGCCTATTAAGCACTACTTCATTCCCAGCTTTTGAGAGTGGATGCAATACACATTCAGCAAAATCAAGGGCTGATATTCCAAGAAGACCGCAAGCATTCTCTACTGGTGTCATATCAACTATTTCTGCTTGATCATTTTTCTCAACAAATTTTATATTTCCGAGATGTAACACGACGGCCACCAATGAAAAAATGGATTCTTTCTCTTCAGATGTAAATTCCAATGTGTTCATGCATGCCAACAAATTTTCGAATTCCTTTTTATCGCTGATTCCTGGGACTATGTGATTTGTGTTTTTAGTATAAGCATAAGCGTTAAGATCCGGTATAAGCTTAAGACGAGAAAGTAACTCTGGCGATCCACCTGTGATGAGCTGATAAAATATATGATAATTTCTCTCATTTGGATTCTGAATAGTCACTCTAGATTTCTCAAGAAGATATTTATCGATGTATGCTCCTGTGATTTTATTCCCATGAAATTCTATTTTAATAAATTTCCCAAAACGAGAAGAATTGTCATTTTTTATGGTCTGAGCATTTCCAAAAGCTTCCAACACGGGATTGGCAACTAATATTTGCTGCTCAATTGTGTTATCCACATTAGAGTTAGATGAGCATATTGTTGTCAAAAACTGAATGACTTTTTTCGTATTTACTGTTTTTCCTGCACCTGACTCTCCAGTAATAAGAATGGATTGGTCCTTCTGACTACTTATCATGTTAGAATACGCCTCATTAGCAATCGCAAAAATATGAGGAGGAAGTTCATCTTTTCTTTTTTCTGCGTATTTTTTCACCTGTGCTGTGGTGTAAAGATTGACCTCGCAGTAGGGATTCATCGCTATCAAGAAAAGCCCAGAGTATGTATATATCATATTAGCAAAGAAACGTTGCCGAAGATTATGCAGAACAGCTGGCTCATTGAGATGACTGAGTAATGCCATATCTTCCTTTCGATCAAATCGTGGTGGATTCATCTTCTGCACCTGACTTGCAGGTATCTTTTTTTCGACACCATCTGTTGTCTGTACTATCACTGTGTCTCCTTGCTCAGCAATTACCATTGCATTAGTGTATACTGTTTCTGGATGAGGAATCCAAACCCATTTCTTTTCTTCATTTCCGTTGTTTTTTATTTGCATGGGTTAAAGAAAACAAATCAAATTATAATCAAAATTTTAATAATTTATATTAAAAAAATTATTGATAATTGACATAAAGAGAAGTGGCTTGTCATACCACGAATGTGTGGGATGATGTGTTTTATAATTTTTCATGTTATATATGAACTAAAATATTGCTTAATATTTATTTTGATATATCATATCAATATTTTTAATTTATCTCTTTTTTTCGTTCTTTGAAAAATATCTGATAAATTAAAAATATTGATTGATGACAACGCTGAGATAAAGTGATTGTATTACTGTAATCATTTTTTATAATAAGTATATAACTAAAGTGATAATTATCAAATAAATCGAAGTAGTTTATTTTCTATGAATTTTAGCAGAATACATTAAATTATATTACTCGTATTCCATATCATTTTAAAAAATTACTGTTTTATAAAGAAGAACTAAAATATAAATAATTGTATGTTATAAAATTTAAGATAGATGCAGTTAAAAATGATATTTTTTAAATAAAATAGTTATATCGGCTTTAAATTTGTAATAATAAAGGCGATTCGATTCGTGTATTAAATTTCATACATCTTATTATCACATCATATGTATGTCGAAATTTAATAAACAATGAAGAGCGTTATAGCTCGATGCTTTTTATTATAATACTGTAGAGAAAGTTCAAGTTGAAATTATATGGCTTTATTTAGAAAAGTCAGCAAGTTAAACTAAACAGTCAATAGTTATGATAAGCCGTGAGTGTAATAACATATCATGTTAAACGGAGGTGAGTATATATAAATATTTGATCGCTATCTATTATCATTTCATTTTGTAGTTTACTATGAGATACTTTTTTGAGCGGGTTGGTATATTAAAAACAGGCTGACAGAGTTAAATGTTAATATAACACAGATAAGATCGTATTAATTTTGTCTTTCTATAAAATTAAAAAAACATTTATTAAAACGTGAGAAAACAAATGAAAAACTTAATATTTACTATTCAGCGATAATATTACTTAAAAAAATCATTTTCAGTTATCACGAGGCTTGAGATGATATATGATGGTCACGTTAAAGCGTAAGCCGTCCAATCTTATAAATAAAATAAGTTTCAGCATAAGTAATAAATAATGCCATTTACTATAATTCATTTAAAATACTATTAAATATGTCCGATTAAATATAATAATGGCCTATATAAGTTCAAGTATTGCTTTGCAATTTAAAAAGAAATTTTTTTATTTAAAGAGAACAGACAGCATAATGACTTGGTAATAAAGTGACAAATATTTATGTAAAGTAAAATCTACATAAGCATAGAAAACAAAAGAGCTGATATTCGGCTTAATACAAAGAAAAGGACTGGTATTTTAATAAAAAATAATATACCAGATATAGTTATATTTGATAAGAGAGAGAATGAATGAAATTTTTAGTTGAGGTTAGTATACAAGTCAAATAATTTTTAAATTGTTGAAACAGAAAAGAAAAAAAGATGATATTTTGGCGAATGAATTAGGCTTGCTATGCAGAACAAAGACAAAAATAATACCTTTTGTTATTACATGAAACGGAGCGGTAACTAAATATAACAAAAATTATATAAAAGAATTAAATATAACATATACGATATAGTCATACAACCAATCGACAGTATTGAAGAAGATGCTTGAAACAATATTACTTAAGTACAAAAGAAGCATTGAGGATGACATAACATATAAGATCAAGTAGAAGATGTCGTGTAAAGATTTGAAGAAGCAATCGCCACTGGTCTTCAGCTGCAAACCATAGAAAAGAAAGACAAAAAATAACACAACATCAACCCTTTAATTAAATTCTATTTATATGAATATCATTATTTTCTTTTCTTCTATACTTGGTGAACGTCCGACAACATTACCATCCCCGCAGCTCTCTATTCAAACTCATCGTTTACTTCTATGCTAGTCTCAAAGTTTCGTCAAAACTCTAATGGAATAGTATATAATTTAATACGGTGAACTGGATATATACCTTGATAGTTGGTTTAAATTAATTTTTTAAGTGAATTTTGTGATACTTTGTTGCTATCCTATCCTATATTATAATATAAAATATAATTTTAGTTTTAGGTTTATAATGTAATCCGAGCTCATTAGCCAAAATATTTTAATTTATGGAAAAAAAATAAAACAATTAAATATATATTAATCCTTATTTTCATGATATTTATTAATAACAGCCTCCAAATAAGCATTGAATAGCTTTTACGTACCATTTCTTTTTTTTCTCTTTTTCATTTAGCATATTCATAATCTCGAGTTTTCTAATTAATGTATCAACTTTTCTATCAAAAAGTTTTACATCATT
>SBIQ01000162.1:0-19720 GCA_014805555.1 Astathelohania contejeani | reverse complement strand
AGCGTCGACTGCTTTCTCAACAACATCCATCGCTTCCAATCCATCCTCAATACTTCTTCGATGCTCCCGAGAAATGGTTTCGAGCGTCTTTTTAAGCACAGTTGATTGGATATATGCTTCTATTTGGGATGGGTGTAATCCCGAGCTTTTTTAGATAACTTCTGTGGTATCTAGTAACACACCCTCCCATGTTAACACATATACTATTATCTTAGTTTTTGCTTTATATAGTATTTCAAGCTCGTTTGCAAGAAGGTTATATTTTCTTCTTTTCTCAACCTCAACTTGCTGCAGGTTGTCCTGGCTCGTAATACCGATCTCAACTAAGATGACCATATTTTCTCTCTTATCGTAAATAAATTATCAGGTCGATTATGTTTGACTATGATATCAGTTCTATCCTAGTATCGACTTTGATCTCAGCCAGATCATTTTCAACGATCTCTTGGACTGAATGGCTTCTGAGTTTCTTTGTTTTTTTGAAGCCGTATTTATTCATTAATAAGAGGTGGATGCATCTTAAC
Source organism: Astathelohania contejeani (assembly GCA_014805555.1). NCBI lineage: Eukaryota > Fungi > Microsporidia > Astathelohaniidae > Astathelohania > Astathelohania contejeani. The sequence continues at coordinate 19,196 of SBIQ01000162.1, read as the reverse complement.
ACCTCATTATGCCTTCGGGTATAATCATGGCCAAGTATTCAACCGCATCCTGTTGCTAGATGATCGATAGTTTTTTTTTTTTCCTGGCCACAATGCTGGCATAAAAGAGCGGTATTTCCCCAGAAACCATTTCTGTCTTGGATGTAACAATATAGTCCTTTTAAGTAAATTCTATATATTTTTATTTTCGTGATTATTTATTTAAAAACAATATTTTTACTAAATTCAAATTTTTAATCCGAAACATTCTCAAAGACAATTAGATCTTGCACTAGCTTTGATTCAAGATATTTCTTACCTTAATATAATAATTTTTATTTAAACTGGGTGATAAATATTGTATTGTGTTGTCTTTTGACTTTCTTTTTCATTCCATACGGCATTTAATACATTCGCATTTATAAATATTTCCACGGCCTCTTCTACTCGATTTCTTACGTTCATCTTACTCTCAATGTACATAAATGATATTTTTCAGGCTTTTTCTTCGATTGTATGTATTCTCTATCGTATGGATTATATTGAATTTTTAAGATAATTTCTGTGATGCTTAGCTACCCCATTCCATCCGATGTCATAACATATGGTATTATCTTAGTCTTTGTATTGTATAGCAAGCGTAATTCATTTGCTTAAAGATCATACGTTATTTAATAGTAACCAATAATTCATTATTTTTATTTCAAATACAAATCTATTGTTTTTCTAAAAATCTTTCTATTTCTTGTTTCTTTGTATGATCTTCCGTAAATCTTTCAATAAAAACACCACAAACAGAACAATTCTCATTCAAATTAATACAATCATCACAGAACACATCGCCGCAGTTTGCTTTTACAGGATTATTGAAAAGTGAATTACATTTTGGACAAATAAGAGATTTGGGATATTCAGATGGTAATACGTTTCTTGCAGAAAATCTCTTCCATTCTTGCACCTGAGGCTGAACACGAACATATCCTCCATGTTCCGTGACAAGCATAGCTTGAGACTCATCTATCTCACTTGACTTTATTGGAACTAAAAATGCCTTTGGTATTCCAGTTGGCTTTCGTATTTTTACAATGTCGTAATTTTTGTCTTGATTTGTTGGGCAATGCTGAATAAAATGACCTTTCTGGCCACATCGAAAACATATATAATTTGGTGGAGGTGCTTTATAAGAGCGAGTAACTTGCTCTCTGGGTTTCTCGAGATGCATATTTTGCTTTTGTGCCTTTTCTTTTAGTAACTCTTGAAAATCCAAATTTTTCTTTTTAGACATCCATGATGGAATACGCTTTACAATAATTTGGCTATTTTTATATATCATTTGATATTCATCTTTTATCTCCTCATTAGTCTCACTATCATAAAAAATAAGATCAAAATCATTTGATGACATCTTACGCTGTGTTATTATTTCTGTTTTTAGTTCCCAGAGAGGAATACCGCTCCCTTCGAAAGTAATTTTTGCATAATTTTTCATTGAAACAAATCGATAATTCACACTAGAAGACATAAAGGGGTTTAATATAGCAAAGCTAAATCATCGAATTATAATAAATACAAATAATGAATAAGCATAAAGAAATAATTTATATTTTTGCATCATCCTAACAAATTGAAAAAAATTTCATTTTTAATATTTATTTGAACCTTATCATAATATTTAACATTAAGAATTTCAGCACCCCAAATGAGCAATCAACTTGACTTCGGCCCGATTTATACACCCACTGGAAATATTCTTCAAATCGACTATGCACAAAAATGCGCAGATCATGGAAATACTTGTATTGGAATAAGAACTAATACAGGAATAGTTCTTGTAGCGGAAAAACCGATTACAACAAAATTATATAAGCTAAGCACCGATGAAGCAATAAGAAGGGTAACTTCGATATGCAATATGACTTATTCTGGATTAATGACTGATGGAGAGCATATTTACCAGTGTATAAAACATGATGTATTTAATTATATGGAGAACATGGAAGAACATGTTAGCCCTGGTATGTTAAAGAAACTACTATCTGGAGTAATGTCTATTTTTACACGATACTTTGGATGCAGACCGATTGGATGCAATTTTATATTTGGACTTTTATATGATAAGAATTATAATCTTTTATGCTGCGATCCATCAGGAGATGTTGGGTTTTATAAAGCCCATGCCATTGGAAAGGGGGCAACGAGGGCCAAGACAGAACTTGAAAAACTTGAGATTGATAATCTCTCTGTTGAAGATGCAATTGACCATGCCATTCGTATTCTTTATAAATCTTATGACCCCTTGAAGGATAAAGAATTTGAAATTGAGGTTTCTATCTTATCTGAAAATACAAATTATGTATTTAAAAAGGTCGATGCTGCTATAATAAATAATATAGCTGATAAATACAAAGATCTTAGCATTGATGATAACTAAATAAACATAATTCTGTTAAAATATTTTTTATTTGCACTAACACTACACTTAGTATTGATATAAGGATAACATATCCAAATTGCCGAAACGGAAAAGAAAAGGGAATATGTCCTCTTGGCGAATGAATCAGGTTTGCTATATAAAGTAAAAACTAAAATAATACGCTATGATATGGGATAGAATAGTAACGAAATAACCCTTAAAGAATTGAATATAATTCCTACGATAGAGGATGCAATCAATGGTATTGATTAAAACGCTTGAAACCATATCATTTGATTGTAGAAGAATCATTGAGGATGGCATGAACGTAAGAGATCGAGTAGAAAAGGCTGTGAAAAGATTTGGATAAATAAATGCCACTGAATGCCAATCACAGGCCATAGAAAAGAAAGACAAAGAATATTACAGCACTAACCCTTTATTATTGGTTAAGTATTAATATAATGATATTACACTTAAATATTGCTTATTTGTCTATGAAGCAATGTTTTAATTAAGATGTGATATTATATCATAAAGATAAATCTTTTTTATATATTTCTATTTTCATTTACCACAAATAAAATATTTTTTCATTTAAATATATAAATTATTTAGTATTAAATAACATATATGACTTAATTTACCCATCCTCTAATTTTATATTAAATTTACGATTTTGATTTATTTTATCAATTTGATTGGATATTCCTGTAATATATTGACATCAGAATATCATAACATCCCCTTAATGGTATCAACACAAAGCAGAATAAAGAATGAAATATACAAGTTGTATAGCAAAAATTTTGAAGTTACACTTAAGAAGTCTGATTATACAGAGTTAGAAGTTATCATTAATGGCCCTCCAGATACCCCGTTTTTTGGTGGTAAATTCAAAGTTAATATTCATATTCCACAGGATTATCCCTTTAAGAGCCCTTCAATTGGATTCGGTACAAAAATATTTCATCCCAACATAGATGAAAATAGTGGCTCGGTGTGCCTCGATGTTTTGAATCAAGTATGGTCTCCTCTTTTTGATTTGACCAATGTTGTTGAAATATTTTTGCCTCAGCTTTTATTATATCCAAATGCTTTAGATCCACTTAATACAGAAGCTGCCACTATTTATATGAATGATAGAATTAAATATAATACTATAGCCAAAATGTATGTAGACAAATATGCACGTAATACACGACCATCAATATCTCCCAAGATAGAGGAATCTAGTTCATTAAGTATCGAATCAGATGAGGTCGAGATATAAATAAATGTATTATATTTAGTAGGGTTGCAATGTACAAGATTTTTGGTGTTGTTAGATATTATACTTTAGTTAAATAAATTATTTGTAAATTATTAAAAATATAAATTCACATTTTAATTTCTTCTCTCTAAATTGAATTAAAAAGATATTTAATTAGATATATTCCTGTGTACCATAAAGTCATTGTATTTATATTTTGTACCGATATTTCGTAATTTATTAAAGAATAGATGTGATTAAATATATAAACCACAATAAAAATTTAAGATATTATATTTTATGTTACAATTTTTACACTTTTAGTCATTTAAAATATTTTCTTATTTAATAAATCGAAATTTTTTGTATCATACAAGAAAAATATTTTCAATTAGTATACACATTGTAGCATGGTAAATTAAATTTGTTTATAAAAGGTTATATTTTATTACCATAATTTACTTTTTTTACACTTGCTTGCGTGGGCAACCTTCTTCACTCGTATTTTTAAACCTCTCAATCACTTCCTCGATCCTATTTGTTATAAAATCCATCTTTAACACTCCTTTTAAACTCCAAGTGTATATTCACAAGTGTCCTTTTCAATACGATAAATTCAATGTATGCTTCAATAATGGAGGTTTATTTGACTCCTTTAAATAGCTTTTATGATATTCAGTCAGTATCCTGTCCCACGTTATTACACAGTGTATTTTTTTTTTGTTTTTGCCTTATATAACAAGCCCAGTTCATTTGATAGCAGATTATACTTCCTCATTTTTTTGGTTTCAACAATTTGGAGATTATCTTGGCTTGTTATATCAACCTCACTTAAAATGATTTTATTCATTACTTTATCATAGATGAATATGTCCGGTCGATTAAAATTTATTAATATCTCTGTTCTTATCCTGTATCGACAGAAATTTTAGCTTTTTCATTCTCTACTACTTCCTGGACCAAATGAGAGCATATTTTGTTCGATTTCTTAATGCAATATTGATTAGGTAATAAAAGATAAATGTACCTTAATACCTAATTATTTCTCCTAGTATAATAAGGTCCAAGAGTTATCTCACATCGGTAGCTAAATGATCTATTGTTTTTTTAGCTTTACTGCAATAATGGTATCATAATAAATTATCTCGTTAAAAAATTCCTATATTAGATGTGATACTATATAATTCAAAACGAAAGTCTTTATTTCCGTGTATCATTCAAAATAAATGAGTCTTTGAGATCAAACAATCGGGCTTTATACAACTTTTTATGATGTATTTTTTGTTTGAGTTATTGTATGAGAAATACCATTATGCTATTGTAAGACTTTTTAAGGGGATGTTAGTATGAGAATAATTTACTTAGAGGTATTGCCTAATTAAAGATAGTTGTATTTTAATTATTTCCTCAAAGTTAAAAATTGCTGCTTTTCCTGATCAAATGTTTGTATACTAGTTCAGTGTTTCCTAAAGTTTGAGGAGCATGCACTCACTCTTCATTACAACATTATGCAAACCTCTTTCCATTTCTAAATAAGGCAAACTTAAACATTCAAGAAAACAAATTTATAGTGTACCTTGTGTTTAAAATGCAATTAATGGATATCGCGATCAAGCGTAGTGAGTCATCAGTGTCTAGATGTCACAAACCAATATGGTAATTTACAAGAGAATTAGCATACTCATTTATTGCTAATAATAGTTTTTTTGCCTTTAGTTTAAATCTGCATAGCTTATCTACTCTTACCTCATTTTATCGAATAAATCTCTCAGAATGTCATCATATTTATTTTCAATAATACCTAAATATTTATATATGCCGGCATCATCGAAGAGGCTTGTATTTTTTTGCATAAAAATTCATTGATTGCTGACTTATCACGATTTATTTTCAGCCTAATAGAATTGAGGAATTGCTCAGTTTAGTTAATCACGCCAGGCATCACGGCATCGTCAACTGCAAAGAGCTTAAGAATGTCTATAAACAATAGGTGGTTAGTTGCATGTGAAAATATATCTGCATAAACTGTTAATTTCAGATATATTTTATTAAAAAGTCGGTTACATAGATCGATATACAGTACAAAAATAAGCGGAATACGCTTTCGTTTTATAAAATGCCTCTTTTCACCTTATTATTTAAGACTGTCTATAAATCTGCTTTAACTTCAAGACACCATCTAGATATTGTCGTTCCAATAAAACAAGTTATCATTTCGTAGACTAAATCTGGATATACAAGATATCAAGTATTGATAGGTTAACGCAGTTAAATATTTTTTGGTATCAATTCATGTGGCCTCGAGTTTGTGCTTGTATTCCTTGTTTATTACAAGGTTAAACAAAGCTTTTTCCTTGGAGCCTTGAACTTTTCTTACCAGCCAAGTTTGTCTTGTTGCCAATAGTTCTCTATTCTATACCTTTAGTTGTAAAACAGATGTTACACATTTAGTGGTCAGTTTATATATGTTTAATATGCATGTAATAGCTGAAATCGCCATATTTATGAAAAATATCTTTTAGATCATAGTGAGTTAATGCATAGTAAAATTAATTTATTTGTGTCCTCCCTTCTAAGTAAATGATTTTGTATATATTTATATATTGAAAAATAATTCTGAATTGGGAAGGTGATTATGGTTTTTGAATTAGAGATATATTCTAATTAATACTTTGAAAAGCTATTATTAGTTTTTGTAAATTTTTCCTATATTTTGATCAATATGCTTTTATTTCATCTGCTCATACCTCATGCACCATTAGATTTTGCTCTTTAAGCTTACGATATAATCTGACTCATTATAATTCAAAGCACTAGTTTTCTCGTCTTCTCGTTCTACACCTAACGTTCACTTCTATCTTTTTAGAATTATCCGAGTATGTTCTTTTTTTTAAGTAAAATGTCGCTTTCGTTAAATCTTAAAATTTTTCGGGCGTTTAATTGAGTTTTCTCAAGAATTTAATTTCGCTGCAATCGTTTCCCCACCAGAAAGCCTTTCCTTTTTTTGCTTTATTTAGTAGTTCAATTTTTTTATTTAGCAAGTTTATTTTATTTGTATATTATCCTTCCAGTTGGTGTAGATACAAGGATAACGACTGATATATCAGTAAAAAATAATAGACCAGATATATTTATTTACGATAAGAAGGAAAATAAAATTATTTTAGTTGAAGTTAATATAACGAGCCAAAATAATCTGCAAGTTGCTGAAATGGCGAAGAAGAGGAAATACTACCTCTTGGCAAATGAATTAGGCTTGCTATACAAAACAAAGACTAAAATAATACCTTATGTTATGATATGGGACAGTGTGGTAACCAAGTATCACAGAAATTATTTAAAAGAATTAAATATAACGTCTACGATGGAGGCATATATCCAATCGATGATACTGAAGAAAACGCTCGAAACCATATCACTTGAGTACAGAAGAAGGATCAAGGATGACATAGACGTAAGAGATCGAGTAGAAGAAGCTGTGAAAAGATTCGGAGAAGCAAGTGCTACTGGATGTTAATCGCAGGCCATAAAAAAGAAAGTCAGAAAATAACACAGCACTAACCCTTTAAATAAAATAATTAGATGTGAATAAAACGGAATTAAACCCCGAATTTGAAATCGTTTTTACTTACAAATATTTAAAAAACTATTAGCCTACTGCTTCAGCTGTGTTAAAAAATAATTTATACATACCCATATAACAAACATATAGTGTTTGCATTCACTGTATGCGTTAAATATATTAGAATGGTTTATAATATGGGAAAGCTTGTTTATGGTTACAAGAAATTTACTAATATCATGTGTAAGTATATTTCATTTTAGTAAAAAATTTTTTAATTAATTAAAGAGTATTAGTGTGTTATTTGTTTCCTTTATTTTTCATTGCCTACAATTGATATTCAACAGCATTCGCATTTATGAATAAGTCTATCGCTTTTTTTACTCGAGTGAAATGGTTTTAAGCGTCTTCATTGATACGTTAGATTGTACATACGCTTTTATCGTAGGTATTATATTTTGAAATAACTTTTGCATATTTGGTTATCATCTCATTCAATATCATAACATAAACTATTATTTTAATTGTTGCTTTATATAGCAATTCTGATTATTTTACCAATATATTATAGTTTCTCCTTTTTTCGGTTTTAATAACCTGGTGATCGTTATCCTGACTTGTTAATCTCTTTTTAGTCGAGCTAATTTCATTTATTTCTTCTCATAAATATATCGAGTATATTCTTCTTTACTCGGATATCAGTCCTTATCATTGTATCGATCTAAATATCGATTCCTTCGTTTTCAATAACTGCTTGGACTAAGAGAGATTGTATCTATTTTGATTTTTTATTTCCGTATTTATTGTTATAGATATTAATATACATATTAACTTGTTATGCCTTTGCTTATAATTATGGAAAAGTTATCGTCTGTTGCCATATTGATGACGAATTTTTAGATTTACCCAAATTTTTCCATTATAAAGCATCATCATTCAAAATACCATTTTTAACTTGGATACAGTAATAAATTACTATAGCACATATATCATTATCCACGCGTTTCACAGTAAAGGAATCTTAAAATGCACCGTTTAATTTGAACGGACTATATATAACTTTTTATGAAACCTTTTTTATAATTGTCATAAAGTAGCTTACGCTGAGCATTGAAAACCCCAATGGCAGTAATATCTGCTAGAAGATTTTGGCAAATTTTAATATATTAAAATATATAATTAGTCATATGTTATTAAAATTTTTCATTTAATCCATTTTTTTATTCAATTTGATATAATATCGAGAGCACATTTTGTTTTATATTATTAATTAACCAATAAAACTATTTTAATCTGTTTGAATAGTATTGCATTCAATTGGACTATTTAAAATGTTTCATATACAATTTAAATGCTATACAATTAAATAAAGTAATGACATCTGAAGATATAACTGAATCAGACCATCTCCAAGAAATTTCTAAAAATCAAGAAATAAATAGACGACTTCTGGCTCTTTTCCCATATGCTTTACATTATATGAAAACTAATCGTCATTATAAAATAATAGAAGATGTAAATTCAATGTTAATAGATTTAATGAGAGTACCCAGCAGATATGATACGTACATTATTACTCCATATACAAACATAGTTCAAAGAAAATTTTGTCTCGACAATTATGTCAACGCATCTATCGCTACTTTCGAAAACAAGAATTATCTTATTTGCCAAAAACCACCATATAAATACAGAAATAATTTCATTGAGTTAATAAAAAAATCAGATACAAAACTGATTATTTCGCTTTTAAGTTTACGACATAAAGACTATTTTTCTGATTATAAATGTATTGAAAGAGAAAATATATATGATAGATTTGGAGATCGCGTGTGTATTATCGAACTTTATAACATTGAAAATACACATATCAGGAGAATAAGAGCAACGACATGGGAAGAGAATTGTTCCCCTATAAATGCGCACATGACATTATTGTATGATAAATTTAAGGAGTTTGAGAATATGAGTAATAATATCATTGTACACAGCGGTGCAGGTGTAGATAGGGCTTGTACATTTGTAATGTATAATATTCTAATGAAAAAACGTCGAGTTAATCATTTACAATTTTTGAATATTTTTTATTATCTTAGATCTAAACGCCCATATGCTATTAAAAATGTAAATCAATTTACTTATTTAGTTGATAAATTTGTAGTTCCTAAAATTGTTTCGAGAACTAAAAATTATAAGAACGGTTTTAAATAAATATAATTGTTTTAATCAATATTGTTTTAAAAAACATCTAATTTAAAAATACTTTTTCGCCTGTAAATTAGTATATTAAAAAAACTAGCTTATTTATAAATAAAGAAAATCTAAAAATTTTATTATCATATTTAAATCAGTATCCAACTTTTATTCATATATTCTTTTAAATACGAAATGGTATTATTGTGCTTTTGTTTTTTCAATTACCATTTACTTTTAAATTTTGTATATGCAATCTATCAAAACCGGATTATACCTGTAAGTATGGCGTATCTGTAAATCTCTTTTTACATCGAATCAGAGCGTTTCTAACATCAATATCCATATTGAGCTGTGTAAACAATTTACACGCAGTACTATCATTAGAAACATCCTGATTATAAACAATACGCCTACATGTTATTTTGATATAGACTAAACGCGATTCTGTTTTTATAATACTATATGTCTTCTCTATTTTAAATGCGCTTCCTTTATTCTAAAATGAGCTCATAATATTTTCGTAGGTCTATTAACCAAATACATATATGTGTAAAACTCGATAACTTATTAACTGATGATTAAAGCTTTAACATTCAGGGAGAAATGATGATTATCTACAAAATGCAAATAGTAATATATTTTAAACTTGAATTCTGGGTTTGTACTTGTTCAACAACTTTTAGATCAAAAACTATTAATACATTCTCAACATAGTTAACATCTTTTGAACAATTTATTTAAGGATAATAAATATTTTAACTATCATTTGAAGCAACTATATTTTTCATCTGCTATAATGCTGTTATGAACATTCGCACTAACTCATACATTTCACCATAAAAACCATTTTTCCGTTCAAATTAGATGTTCTCTTTAACATTAGTAAATAAGTGTATGATCCAGTATTTTGTTAAATCTCAATCTGATTACTATTATTATCGTGGCATTTTGTAATTAAAACTTTCTATATTATCGCAAATAATATAAATTTTACTTTAATTGAAAAAAAAGATAATTCGCTAACCAGTATATCATGTTTTCTAAATATTTTATTTTTAATTGAGTCAAATAATCCATATTAATAATACCACTGTTTATCAGAAATATTTTCTTTTTATAATACTTATTTAGCATATTATGATATATTTATATATTTTCGTATCCTTTCGAATTTCAACATTTTTGTTTGATAATTTCTAAACTCAAACCAAATGTGGCCTTATTACTTTGAATTGTTAATAGCATATTTAATAATAAATTTGAATGAATACACTCAATAATATAAATTTTTCATTTTGTATTATTATGTTTATCATTCAATCATAGTTAGTATCTAACTGATTACTGGTTTAGTTAATTCTCTGTAATAAAAACTTTATATCTTTACTCCAAGAAAATATTTTATTTTAAATGAAGCGTATTATCACCTCATGACTAAGCTTGATGTTTTATTTTTAATTATAGTCTTCGTTTAATTTATACTTTAATAAAAATAGATGTTGATGTGTGCTAAATAAGATATATTTTCATATTTCATCATAAATATGGTAATTCGTTTAATTAATATTTTACTATATCTCATAAATTTTTTATTAATAAATAAAAGTATTTGCAGATTTTTTAATTTGATATTACAGAATTCTTATTATTTTCAACAGATCCAATTATCATTTAAATATGATTGTAAATAAAATTCATAGTTAATAAGAGTCCTAAATTTGTCATCTAATTAAAATAAATCAGATAGTTAGGTTTGACAGACTCATTTACTGGTTAATCACAGGGATTGCTTATCAAATGCTTAAAAAAATATATATCATTTGCTTGCGTTTTTAACATTCATTGTTATATTTATCATTTTTGTATATTTGTAGAGGTGTACCAACATCAAATCTCTGAAATTCCTAAGTATTTGCAGCTTTGTGTGTCTTATAAAAAATTTGCATCTTTTAAACAAGCTTTTGTATATGTAGCTGATTTATAAATAGTCACTTTTAGTTCGATTAACTTAATATAATTTTTAATTTTCTGCATAATTTCATTCAATATGTTTTCATTTTTAATAATTGACAGATTATCTAAAAAAATAAGTCATTTGTTACACATGTTTGGTAGTAAATAAGTATATTTATTTTCTGATACATTCAAAATATCAAATTCATACTAAATTAATATTTCTTAATAAAGACATTAGCTTTTAAATTTTTATGAGATTTAGTATCATAAATAAATATGTTTTTATAATACCCCCAATGCAACTTCTTTATTCTATTGATAAACCAATCGATTATCACGGACAGCACCTCGCAAAACAGCTTATGTATAGTATTTTAGCAACAGGTTACTTTATAGCACTCATTTTTGGTTATGTATTTGGAAATCTTTACCACACATTGTGCATCGGGATAATTACTGCAATAATCGGCTGTATAGTTGTTATACCACCGTGGGGCTTTTATAGGAAGAATCCGGTTATATTTAAACCTGTGATCAAACAAAAAGATGAATAAATAAAGATCTATTATTGTGATTACTGAGAATAAGTACATATATATAACAACATTTCTAATCTCCACATTCTTATTGTTTATTTAGCATAAGCAAATATGTGACAAATAAACATTTTATTTAAGTAACGTGTTAAGATTTTTTTGGAAAATTGAGTTATAATTTAAAAGTAATTATTTAACCAGTAGCATTGTTCCATGTTTTGTGTTTTTATATACAACTTAATATAAAAAATAAAGTACCGGTAGCATAATATTAAACTTTATCACTCTAATTTATTATCTCTATAGAGCGAAATCACATAAGGTTTTCTAAATTAAATATTCCGATTATAAGACGATATCTATATAATATAACAAGAAAAAATATATTATTGTCTTATGAAGCATACATTTCTCATTAATGATATTTAAAATGTTTTAATGGGTATTATTATGAGAAATTATTACGATTTAGAAATTTTTTCAAAAATGTCTTATTTAACAAGAAACAAAAAAAAAATATCTAAAATACATCCAAAAATCAATAGTTTTGTCATTGAACTGGATGTGTATATTTATTCTTGATTGACATGTATTTTTTCGATTACTTAGAATAAAATACCATTTACTAAACAAGTGCAAACCTATAATTCGAGTTTAAAACTGTCGATTCATGTGTGTTTTGTAGATGGTTAACTTACCAATTTTTTTACTCCTCAGAGATGGGAGTTTTAAAGATTAGTTAAAAAACCATCAAGTTTCACAAATTTATTAGTTGATGCTCCCATTGCCAAATTGTCAATTCACGAAAATATCCAGAGCACTATCTGAAGCAAAGAAGGCGCATTAAAAGAAACAAAAAATATGAAAACAGAATTCGCGCCTAGATAAAACTAAAACAACGCGCAGACGTCCAGCTTATGTTGAGATGTCTGATTAGGAGGACTCCGGGCAAGTCAGCTGCATGGCTCCATATGGACGCTTACGAGTAACACTAAGATGATAAAGTGTATTGGTTTGATGCCAAAAAATACTGGGATACAAGTATCTTGTCTTGCTTGCAATTTGATCCGGCTCCGATAGATGATATGGGGTTTGACTAACAGCGGTATGAATATTTAAGGGAAAAGGATTGTTTTAATTGAGACAGTCACTAAACTGGTTCAAGTATTTTATTCCATATATAAAAAGAGTCTCTATAATATAACCAAGGAATCATAAATCGTAAATGATCTTGTTTAAATAAATTAACTTTTAATATTGAATTATGTTTTTTCAATCAGGTGATAAACAAACAAAATGAATCCCCATTTTAATGAAAAAAATATTATGCGGGAACTGGAAAATGAATGGGAATACAACATTATTAGAAATTTACACAAAATTTAAAAAAGATGATTTTGAAGGAATTGAATCAGTCATAGCTGTTCCTTCGCTTTTTATACTTCCAGCCATTTCCATACTCCCTTCTTTTATCAAGGTAGCAGCACAGGATTGCAGTGTATATAATGGAAAAGGTGCATATACAGGAGAAATAAGTGCGGATATTCTTAAGGAAAATGGTGTTGAATATGTTTTGATAGGCCATTCAGAAAGACGACAGTTTTGCAATGAAACCAATTATATAATATCTAGAAAGATATTTTCATGCATTAATGCCGGCATAAAACCAATACTATGCATTGGAGAGCCTCTAAATGTAAGAAGAGAAGGAAATATAATAGAATACCTTTATCTTCAACTACGAAGATCAATTGAACAGTTTAATGGAAATGAAATTGCTATAGATATAGCTTATGAGCCTGTGTGGGCGATAGGAACCAAAGAAACAGCTACTATTTTCCAAATTCAGGAAGTAGTCGATAAAATAAATCATTGGAAAAAAAAATTCAATTTGAAAGGAAGAATACTTTATGGAGGATCCGTTAATTCAACTAACATAAGTGACTTGGTTCATATTAAAGGATTAGGTGGTGTACTTATAGGAAAAGCATCATTGAGTGAAGAATTTTCTTTAATAGCAAGTAATATGAATAAAATAAATTAGTTTTATTTAGGAAGGCACATTTCTTCATATATTAACGTATCAATCTTCCCACTTTTTCGTAATTCACCGCATACATCGAACATCTTTACTTTGTTAGTTGCTCTTCCACTACTGTCTAATTCAACAAACATTAATTGGACACTTGCATTATCTGAAGAAGAAATTGGTCTCTTAGTAAAATAACACATTCGTTTCTGATATACCATTTTATGGGGTATAGGATTTTTATTTTTAAAATAGTTCATAAAAAAGTAAATCAATAAAAAAGAATTGATTCATCAATATGAAATTTTAAGTGGGGTAATGTAAAAGAAGAATATCATTAAGTGTGAAATTTAAGTAATAAATTTATGATTAGAGTTATACACTAAAATAATAAATCTTTTACCCTCAATGACGGATCTCCAATGCCCTCTTTGTAAAAGTGATTCATATATCAATCCCTCAATAAAACTGTATGTCAGCCCATGCTATCACAAGATGTGCGAGACATGTCTTGCTCGCATATTTTCTAATGGACAGGCGCCATGTCCAGAATGCGGAGTTCTACTCAGAAAAATAAATTATATATTTCAAACCTTTGAAGACATAACAGTTGAACGCGAATGTAAAATAAGAAAGACTATTAATAGGGTGTGTAATCGATCTGCAACCGATTTCCCGACAGAAGACGCGTATAATGACTACTTGGAAGCCTATGAAGATTTAGTAGATGAGCTCATGGAATATAAAAATGAGAAACTTATAAATGAAAGGATTGAGAAGTTTAATACACTTTATAAATTGCACGAAGAAGTAAAACCCAAAGAGGTGGTTATAAAAAAAAGAAAAGTTGTGGAGGAAGAAATTGTTATTCCACCGTCTTATGAAAGAATATTGAATAGAAATATTAAATTACCTGATTGTTTTAAAGTGGACTATAAAGTAGGCGGACTTACAGTAGAAATGTTAGCTTTAAAAGCAATTGGTTCTATTTTTGATGATTTAATTAATTAATTTTATTATATAATATAAGGTTAAGAATGATTTATTTAAGGGTTAATGCTATGTATTATTCTTTATCTTTCTTTTCGATGGCATCCAGTAGCACTTGCTTCTCCGAATCTTTTCACAGCATCTTATACTCGGTCTCTTATGTCTATGTCATCCTCAATGCTTATTCTGTACTCAAGTGATATGGTTTCGAGCGCTATATAAGGTTATAACAATATAATAAAATACTATAAATGTTAGAGTAAGGATAAAACGTTGTAGAAAGATTTAAAAAGAAAAGTGTTAACTACAATGATAGCAAACAATAAGATAATGCAATTACGTAATTAAATAAAGAAATTTGATTTTGCATTAGTTCAAATAAAATAAGATGAAATTCATTACTGATAAGAATGTAAGATAAATGCAAATTTTAATTAATACAAAAATGTTTTTTTGTTATAAGAGTGGTCTATTTATTTTATTTATACACAAAAATAAAAGTTAAGTAAATTATACTAGGTCCAACATCATTAAATATTTATTACTGATTATTCATACCAAAGCAAGAATTAATTGTTTTAGTATATGATGGCTCTGGGCAAATCAAATTAATCTATATAAATATAGAATTCTGCTTATTTATTTGAAACGACATGATAATTAAAGATGGCCTTACTTATATGGATGATATAAATATACTACTATTATAATGATGCCTAAAACAATTGCGGATCAAATTAATAGAATTTCTAATATGGAGGGTGTCTTTAAGTCATGGAATTACAATTACTTATTATATAAATTTTCATATCACTTATAATCCTTTATTTATCCGATATAAAATATTTCATATATTAAATGTTTTTTTCTTGTAATTATATAATAAAGCCACTGACATATTAAATAAAAAATATTTATTTAGCTACTTCCCTCTTTTTGCCTTTCCTATACCCTGTTCTTCTAGCAGCAATTAATCCTACCTTTTGTCCTGGTGGAGCATGGCGGGATATCGTAGAAGGATGACCAATGTGTTGATGGTTACCACCACCATGAGGATGATCCACAGGATTCATTGCAACACCACTGACCTTTGGCCAGGCAATATTCTTAGCTTTGTATTTATAATACGCCGCTCCTGCCTTAAGAAGTGGTTTATCAGAAACTCCCCCGCCAGCCACAATTCCTATCACAGCTTTGACATCCGAACTGACGACTTTTTTAACACCCGAAGGAAGCTTAATTGTAGTCGTATTAGCATCACGGTTATGTGAAATAATGGTTGAAAAACTTCCACTTGCTCTTCCAAGACGTCCGCCATCACCAGGCCTCATCTCTACAGCTGTGATTGCCGTACTTTCTGGGATCTCTCGTAGAGGAAGACAATTCCCTAGTTTAAACGGCACTCCGGAACCAACTTCAATCTTCTGGCCTACATAATTTCCTTCAACTGCAACTAAGTAGGATCGTGTACTCTTTTCACCGTGTTTCAAAACTACGAGCGGGGCCGCACGACCACGCTCATGGACAATCTGATCGATGACGAATGTTTGTCCTGCTTCTGTATTCGGGATCATAGATGGACCTTTCTTGTACATCTTGTTCCCACGATGATGTGGTTTGAGATTTCTTAGTTTTCTTATAACTTTTGACATTTTAGGGTTAAATTTTTTATGAAAAAAGTCGTTGAAAATTACAAGCGAATTAAAAATCTGGGGAAGTTTGAAATTGACGATGAGGTGTATGTAGATGGGTTTACTGTAGAACAAGTATATTATCAAACATTGGATCTTACAAAAAGTGTGATAGAAAGAGTAGAACGCTATATTGAAAAAAGAGATAATAGCACAAGTGAAGAAAGAGATAGTAATAGTGCAAATGATGAAAAAGATGATGGCGTAAGTGAAGAAAGAGATAGCAATAGTGCAAATGATGAAAGAAATAACTGCACAAGTGAAGAAAGAGATAGCAATGCCAGAAGTAAATATAGGAATGCAGAGAATATTAATGAGTATGATAGCGCAATAAATGAAAATGAGGTTAATATGAGTACTAGTGAGGAATATGATTTACATTTAATTCCAGCTTCAAAAGCATTAAAGATTTTAGATGAAAGCTGCGATGGGGAAAGTAGTCTTTATAGTGAAAATGATGTAATGTCTGATTACATGGAATAAAAGATTTTATTTAAAAACATCTTTTCTAATTATTTAAATTTGGTTGTAGCACATCATTTATCCAGCTTATACTTTAGATTAGTTTATATTATTTTGTAATAAATCCTTTTCTTTTCACTTTAAATTTTCTATTTTAAGATTATGATATTTACAGTGAAGTGTTATATATCAATCTATTTTATACGTTTTAAAATATACAATTATATTAATTTTAAAAGCACTAAATTCAAAATTAATTAATTTAAATACACCTTTCATATTTTTTATCTAGCAGATATTATATTTAATACATTAACGCTTTTCTAGTTTAGTATTTTGAAATTTTATATTTAATAAAATTTGATTGATAAAATTTTTTTATTTCATATCTAATTTATAAAATAAAAGTTGCCTATATTATAAAGATATAATCTAGTCCAAGTAAAATATCATTTTTATTATGATCGCATGTTGCTTGTTATACATATTTTTTAATTATTTTAGAGATATATCACTTAAAATTTTTATTCTTTTTTTTATTTAAAGGTTAATGCTATGTTATTCTTTGTCTTTCTTTTCCATGATCCGCGATTGGCATCCAGTGGCACTTGCTTCTCCAAATCTTTTCACAGCCTTAAAATTTCTAAATTATAATTTTGATTAATTATTTATTATTAAGAAATTTATTTTACTTAAACTCGAAAAATACATTCTGAATTTTCAATGATATATGTGAGTAATAAGTATATTAAATATTATATTATATATAAAATTTGATAAAGTAATACCTTTTTATTTAAATGACATTTATATTATAGTAACATTCTTTTTCTGTCTTAAATATTTAAGATCTTTATTATCTCTTTTAGTCTTTTTTTGCTTTTTCTTTATATTTATTTTTTCGACCACTTCTTCCTTTTCTTCTTCAGTTTGACTAAATACACCAACCATGGCTCCACCAATATCTGTCATTTTTGTAAGTTCATGATCTATTTCTTCAAATAATTCTGTCAATTCATCTTTATCTAATTCACATGGTGCTGCATCAACCATATCAAACTCTACCTCGTTATCAATATTTGGATTTATTTTTGAATACTTATAATTAGAAAATTCCTTGTCCTTTACTTTTCGAAGAACCATTTTTTCCCATGCTTCCATATTTTCATTAAGTATAATTGTTGGCTTGTTCTGATCAAACGCTACTTCATCAAGTGTCAATAAACTATTGACTGGGCGTTTCTTCGAATCTACTTCTCCCAAATATTTCCATTCTTTTTCTTTTATTAATAAATTTTCTATTTCTTTTATGTCTACCATTAAATTGTTTGACGGTTATTATTTTATTAAAATTTATCATTAAAATATTAAATTATAACCAAAACTACGTTTATCAAAAAAAGTTGTGGAGTGACATGTTGTATACATGTGTAATTGATGATAAACATGGTAAAACACAAAATTAAAAAAAAATAAATCAATATGGCATTTTTCAAACAAGTATTAATAGTATTTTACAAATTACAATAATAGTGTTTAAAATATATTTATATATTGGTGTATATGAATTAATATGCTTTAATTATATAATCCTATACAAATATGTGATAGTAGATATATAATAATACAGCCAAGACAGGTTTGCAATATTTTATTTTGTTAAATATAGTATAAAATTAAAACAATTAAATATTATAATAAATTCTATATTAAGATACATATTTTACTTAATGAAATTGTATTTATGAAGTATTTAATGAAGATATATATTATCTTTAGTTATATTGTTAATATTTAATCAGAAAATTATGTATAATTTTGGCTTAGGGTAAGATATATAAAAATAAGAAAGGTTTGTATAATATAAAACAATAATTTATTAGATCGATTAAAACTACTTAATTTAATAAAAGAGTATGTGGGATTAAGCCAAAAAAAATATTAAATAATAAAATTTTTATTTATGTAAAAATATTTCAGCATAAACAGAAAGAAATTACATAAAAATTCTATATATGGCTCGTCCTGAGTGTAAGTTTAATTTAAAGACTACATTATATGTATGGAATATAAAAACAATAAATTTTGTGCATAAACAATTTTTTATTTTATCTAATAAAAAAAGTATAT
>SBIQ01000161.1:0-19867 GCA_014805555.1 Astathelohania contejeani | reverse complement strand
ATATGCTTCTATTTGGGGTGTAATCCCGAGCTCTTTTAGATAGCTTCTGTGGTATTTAGTCACAACACCCCCCCCATGTTAACACATATGGTATTATCTTAGTTTTTGCTTTATATAGTATTCCAAATTATTTGTAAAAAGGACATATTTTCTTTTTTTCTCAACCTCAACTTGCTGCAGGTTATCCTGGATCGTGATACCAATCTCAACTAAGATGACCATATTTGAATCAATTAAATAAAAAGTATGATTAATTAAGTAAATATTACTTTTTATATAAGAATACGATTTATATAAAACTAAAACTAATTTAATCAAAGGGTTAGTGTTTTGCTATACTATGTCTTTCTTTTCTATGGCATACCTAGCACTTGCTTCTCTTAATATTTCTACGACTTCTTTATTACTTAAGTGATATGGTTTCAAAAGTCTTCTTCAATACCGTCGATTGGATCTATGCCTCTATCGTAGATGTTAGATTTAATTCTTTAACATAGTTTCTGTTATACTTGGTTACCACATCATCCCATGTCATAACATAAGGTATCATTTTAGTCTTTGTATAGCAAGCCTAATTCGTTCGCCAAGAAAACATATTTTTTCATCTTCTCTGTTTCAACAATTTAGAGATTATCTTGACTCGTTATACCAACTTCAACTAATATAATTTCAATCTCCTTTTTATCATAAATAAATATATCTGGTCTATTATATTTGACTAGGATATCAGTCTCTGTCCTTGTATCGGCCCAAATTTCGGCTCTTTTGTTTTCCATGATCTTCTGGACTAAGCGAGATCGTGGTTTAGTTAATATTCTTATTTATGTTTCGATTATTAGCTCATATCACTTGAGTACAGAAGAAGCATTGAGGATGACATGGACGTAATAGATCGAGTAGAAGATGCTGTGAAAAGATTTGGAGAAGCAAGTACCACTAAATGCCATCAAAAATAAAGACAAAGAATATATAGCATTAACCCTTAAATAAAAAAGTAATAGAAATTTCGATCATTAGTTATTTTTTTTGAATTTTTAAATAAATCTCATTACTAATCATAGTATATAAGACATTGTGATTATATTAATAGAATAATCATTTCTATCAAGAAATTCTGTGTATTAACAATTTGGATATAAATGTGGCCAGTTAATATTGCTTTAATTACAATATTCGATCTTTTATTGCAATCCAATATATTTGCTTTATTGTGTTGCAATTAAATATTATTTCAATAATGCCATAAGAATCAGAATTTCGTTTTCAAACAACATCTTCAGACTACGATTGAAAATTTTATATCATCAAATCTATAAGTATCTAACGACAAAATTGATATAACTAACCATATAATTGTTTTATTAGTGTATAAACAAAATTAAACACCCGTAGCTAATCACTTGACCATTTTTTTATTTTATTGCAATGTATACATGAGATTTCATTTTCACTTTTATAAACATTTTAACTTGAATATAGCAATATATTGATTCAATTAATATATCATAATATGCGTCATATATAATTTTAGAACGGTTATAAACTAGTCAACTAAACCGTTTGTTTTTATGTAACATTTTATATGAAAATTATGCTTATAATTACATTTCGTTGTTGTATTCTTTTTACATAGCTCTTTTATATTTAAATACCTAGGCTGCATATATATTACAGATTTTTGTTTTATTTTTTTACTATCATTATTCTGTTAGGAAGCACGTGTTCCAATTTATTTGAAAATATTGACAAATAATATTTGCTATACATATTTAACAAGATTGCGATCTTATTCATTCTAATATATCATTGAAAATGAAAGATAAGAAATCCAGTATTGATAATAGAATGAGGCCGATATTTAAGTTAAACATAATAAACCAGACATATTTATTTACAATAAAAGGTTAAATATAATAATTTTAGTTGAATTTGGAATAACTAGTCATGACAACCTCCAGATAGTTGAAATAAAAAAAAATTACGAATTTTTAGCGAATGAACTTAGCTTATTATGTAAGGCCTTAGCTAAAATATATTTTTACGTTATGACGTGGGATGAATAGGAGTGATCAAATACCCTAAAGAATATCTCTAAGAATTAAATGTTACTTCACCAATTGAGGCGTAAATCCAATTAATCGTGCATAAGAAGACTTTTAAAACCATATTATTGGAGTTTAGACGAGGCATTGAGGAAGGAATGTAAGCAACCAATAGAATTGGATTCCAACCACAGGTGATAAAACAGAAAGAAAACCAAGTAAATAAATAACTTTTTATTTAAGTATTCACCTTTAGAGGCAAACAAGGTTTAGGATTTGAATGGAGATGTATTTACAAAAGCTGGTAATTAAAATAAGCAGTTAAAGGGAGTGGTAAAACATCACATTTAGATGGGATAGGCATATATGTGGTATATCAATGATGATATTATAGTATTTTACTTTAGAGCTAATTATAAAGCAATTTATATCGAAATATTATATCCGATACAATTATATTAGAAGTATAATAATAGTATCCGTTGATTAGATATCTCTAATCTTATAACACGACTATATAGATAATCAATATTTTGTAAAAATATAAAAAAACAAGATCGTGTTAAAACGCAAAGTCGGACAATGCAATAAATAAAAGATGTATTGAACTGATAAAAATTCAAATTATATCCAGAAAAACATGTATTTTATTTTCAAGAAAACATAATTCATGAAGTATTAAAAAAATAGGATCATAAGCGATGCGCTATCAGATATCGAGCACAAGTACGATTTTAGATGAATAATCATTAATAAAATAAAAAGCGCAAATCGATATGAATATACGAATTTAAATATAAGACACTATCTGTTTTTTATTAAATCTCATTCTATTTGAAATTTAAAATATTTAAAAAATCATTTTTCTTAATAAATTTCATAGTTTTAAAAAAACCTTTTGGCAAAATTATCCGTTCAAACCCATTAAATACGATTGATTCCTCCCAAATAGAAAGGTTTTCAGCATCAAAAGGAACAATTATATCCAAATCAATATAATCTACAATATCACTTGGCATAACCCATTTCTCCAGCATTTCTTCTTTCTTTTTCAAATATGTTTTGTAGAAAGGACTTGCTGAACATTCGTTGAATACTTCTAAGCTTGAAGTTTGACAGCAATTTTGGAATAGACTTCCAAGAATGCGATAGAAAAAAACGGTAATTGGAAATGTAATGCATGTAACAATGCCGGCAGTATAATTTTCATGTAAACATATTTTGATCGATGTACCTATTTGAAATGCCATTAAGGACCATAGTATCATTTTCATTGTGGGCCACCAGTGAAGCCCACCAGATTCAGTATATGAATTTTCGCAACTAAATAATAGTTTGGTTTTAACTGTAAAATATGTCATCAAATAATATATGAATCCAACTAGCAATATGAGCGGTGATATTACGCTATAAAACAAAATCATTGGTGTTGCCAAAATTATAATAGGAAATCCGATTGCCCAGTTGATCTTTTCAGGTTTTCTTTTCTCTAAAGACTTGCGAGGTGTCAAAGGTGGAAAAAGAACGTTTAATACACCGTGTAAAAGAAATCGTATTGGCATAAAAAGATCAAGAATATTGCCAGATATAGCTCTTTGGATGTTCAAAGTATAAAATAAAGTAAGACAACGCATCAAAACACTGCCCAGTGAATTATAAATGGCCATCCATGATAATTCGATTTTCATCGGATTATAGAGCATATTTTCAAGAAAAGGAACAAGAATAGAAGTTGTTATATTTCCTATAAAAGCGTTAAAAAATAAAAATAGAAAATACTTTCTCATCAATGTATCACTTTGTTGTGTGCGAGTCAATACACCGCCATGTGTGACTATGTGGAAAATTATTACTGGCGCAAGATTCAATAACTGACTATATATAAAAGGTATACAAGAACCATAGTAAAAATCCTCATATTTTGGATGTTCATTAAAAAATGCTCTGAGTTTAGGAAATTTACTTGTTATATTATTCACATCGGAAAGGGTTAAAATTGCGGTAACTGCTACAAGAAAAAAAAGGAAAAAAACGTAATATACAAAAGTTGAAACCAGTTTTCTTATATTAAGTATAAATGCAGGTGTACGTATGAAATTCCAAAAGGTATCACCTGGCAATGGTGCTATATGCGCTGAGCATGGGTTTAATCTGTTTTCAAGTCGGCATTGTGTAATCAGCGTTGCTTGCTTTTGCTCGTAAAAGGTTATAAATCCAAAATTATCACCAGCGTTAAACTCTCCTCCAAAACTTCTTATATATTTACAAATAGAAAATAAAGTTTTAAAAGGATAAAAATTCACATTTGGGGAAAAAGGACAATTAGTTATATCTGAATTTTCCATATCAACGAATATTTCTTCATTAGAATATTCTTCCATTTGTAAACTTTTTATTAAATTTTTCAGTTTTTTTATTTTTAAATTTAATATAATATCGCCATTTCTCCGTTTGTTTTTCCATTTATTTCCTCCATATAGAAAATATTCAAAAAGGGTTTTTTGTTCTTCTTTTTCTGTTATTTCATTTAACACATAAGCACTAGTTATCAGATCTTCTCCTACAAATGCATTTATTTTCTCAATGCATTCACTTTTATTTTCCCTACACCATTTATTCAATCTTTTAAATACAATAACTATTTCCTTTTCTATGCTATGAATGATTTTGTCTCTTTCATTCATGACATTTATCATCTCATACGTGTTCTGAAGAAGAAAACATGATTTTACATTTTTTATTCCCATTTCTTTTACATAAATTCGTAAATCATCATTTGTCTTTAATGATGATGGTAGTCGTGTTAAAAAAACCGATCTACTAGATTGGTTGAAATATTCTTTACTTTTTTCTTTTATTTTTGGAATCGATATCATTGTCTCTGGATTGCTGATGAAGGATTTTCGCAGAATCGTATACTTCTTATAGAATATATATATAAGATGAAGAAGTAAAAAGGTTGTAAAATATACCATTGAAGTCGATACCCATAACATTTGAGACCCTTGGCTAAGATGCGATATAGAAAGCTTCAAAACATATTGGTTAAAAACATCAGATGCATTTTTTCCATTCCAATATACGTAACCAAGCAATGGAAGGCAAGTACATGACAAAATCAAAAAAAATCGAAGAAGAAGCTTAATAATTTGCAATATTATAAAACCATCCAAGCCGATAAAACTTAGTATTTCAACATCATTAAGTGTAAAAACCGGTATCAACCAATCAAGATGACCAGTGTATCTATATGCTGGATGGCTAGGTGAGTTGCATGTATTTGGCGAATATATCCATTTTGCAGCTGGACGTATTAATATAAAAAAAATAAAAATTATGGCTCCAGTTATGATTTGTGTAACTATATTTATAAATAATGCATGATCGGCATGTTCAAATGAAGCTCCTTTTGTAAATCTATCCATTGTACCCCTTAATAACAGAAAGCATTTAAATCATTAATTAATAAATATTGATTTGACAGAACATTGGCTGGCTACTTATTATTTAATTAATTTTCTGTTATTATTGTGACCCTTTTTGCAACTTTAAATTAATTAAATTTAGAGATTTATATTCGTTTGAAACGACGTTAAACTAGGACGAGAATTTACTAGTAGTTTTGGGTGTCAGAAGCTGCTGTACAAGTTCAAACTTGGAATTCGAGTCTAAAACTGTCTATCCATATGTGTGTGTTTTGTAGATGGCCAACTTACCAATTTTCTTCATTCCTCTTCAGAGGTGGGAGTTTTAGAGGTTTGTTTAAAAGCCATCAAGTTTTACAAACTTATTGGTTAATGCATCCATTACAAAATTGACACCTCACGAAAATATCCTGAGCTCTATCTGGAGCAAAGGAGACGCATCTGGAAAAATAATGAATATAGAAATATAAAAACAGACCCGCGCCTAGATTAAACCAAGACAACAAGCAGACGTTCCACTTATATTGAAATGTCTGCAGTAACGGTACTCCGGGTAAGTCAGCTGCACGGCTTCATATGGACGCTTACAAGTGACACTATGATGATAAAAGTACCCTGGTTTGATGTTAAAAGCACCGGGCTACAGATACCCTACCTTGCCTTCAAAGTCGATCCGGCTCCGAGAGACGGTATGGGCTTCGACTAACAGCGGTATGAGTACCTAAGGTGAAAAGATTGTCTCAATTGAGACAGTTGCTGCACTGGGTCAAGTATTTCGTTCCTTATATAAAAAGAGCCTCTAGAGTACAGCCAAGGAATCATAAATCGTGAAAATTTTGTTTAAATAAAGGATTAGCACAAATAGAGATTTATATATATGCGAAAACATAATGAGATGCTTAGGTGTGTTCATCCTTTGTTAATAAATACGGCTTTAAAAAAACAAAAAAACTTCAGTGTTACTCAGATCAAGAGGTTATGGAAAACGAAAGAGCAAGAATTCTGGTCGATACGTGGATAAGGACGTATAGTTTAGTGAAGATATTAGACTGAATATATCATTTACGATAAAAAGGAGAATGAAATTATTCAGTTGAGATTGCTATAATGAGCTAAGATAATCTTTAGATTGCTAAAATAGAGAAGAAAAATCAATATGGTTTATTAGTAAATGAATTAGAAACGTTATACAATGCAAAAACCAAAATAATACTTTATGTTATGGGATGGAATAGAACAGTAGCTAGGTAGCACAGAAAATATAATAAAGAATTAATAACACTTGCGATAAATGCGTACATTCAATCGACGATACTTAAAAAACAGTTAAAACTATATCACTTGAGTATAGGAAAAGCATTGAGGATAACATGGACGTAAGAGATCGAGTAGATGAGGCTGTGAAAAGATTTTGAGAAGCAAATGCCACTGGATGTCAACCGCAAATTATAGAAAAGAATGTCAAATGATAACACAATACTTATCATCCTTGTTTTAAAGAAACATATAATAAATAATATATACAATATTTATTTATATTTCATTAATCAGTTTCATACGTATGATATAATTCTTGGATTGTTCCGATGACCGTTTCCTTAAGGATATCAAATGCTTTTTTATTCAAATTATAAACGTATCTTTCAATAAAACAACATAATACATCATTTGATTTTTTAACTGTTTCTTTTATCAAATTTAAATTTTCTTTATCATATAAAATGTCATTAATGTCTGTCATACCTTTAGCTATTAAACCTTCCATGTCTTTGTATAGTTTATTCAAATCATGTTGAAAATCTTTAGAATGTGGCACCTTAGCCATTTTTAATCCATGTTGTACTGATTTATCAAGTTCATTTTTAAAATCATCGATACTTTTCTTCAACTGATTTATGAATCTATTGTTCATATTATAATATGCGTTAATTATTTCTTGCAAATTAATTGCGGACAATTGGCTAGTAATAGGTTTATCGTTTTCTGGTGATTCGATTATTGCTTTTAAATGATCTACTACTTTGTATTGATCTTCATTAATTAAGGTCTCAAATATATGTATATCTTGGCTCATATTATTAATATTTTCTAATACAAATTTTATAACAAATTTATGCACTAATGTTTCGGCTAAATCAGGAAATAGCTTTATTTGCGTATGGCTTTCAACTCTTTCTATCATACTTGATATGATAATTTTTAAATTATTCAAATGATCATCGATGATTTTTATGCTTTTTTTGTTTCTTTTATTGATTATTTCCTTTATTATAGACGTAGTATAATTTAAAACTGATTTTTTAATAGGATGATCATCAACATCTACTAGTTGATTTGATAAAATAACCATTTTCTTTATTTCTTCAATCATTTTTTCACTTCTTTTTTTGATAATATCATCAGCATTGGTAATCTTTCCTATAAAATTTTCTGAAATTAATAATTTCAATAATTTTTCATGATGCCATTTACCATTTTTCAGTATCATTTTAAAAACTTGCTCTCCATTTATCATATTTGTATAAGTATCAATAATATTTAACATTTCGATATTAATGCATGACGGCATAGTGCTTTCTTCGTGTGTAGGATTAGATTTTACAGCCATATGCGAATATCTCATAGTTGCAATTCCGAATAACATAACAATATATAACATATATTTTTTAATATTTTCTCATTTTATACTTTTAAAACATCTAGAATTCTTTTAATTTTAATTAAGTATTAGTCTTAATATAAGTATATTGTAATTCTTAACCTAATTAAATAATTTAATTTGAATAATCCAAAAAAAGATATATATGGTAGTGTAATGCTGGAAAATATAACAAATTATTAAAAATGATCGTTTATAATATAAGTAAAGTAATAAAAATTTCAAATGTCTATTTTAATAAATATCATAAAATATCAAATAAAACATAAACAGTATTAACTAAATAAAAATGATTCATAAAAATTAAAATTTTTTTTAATAAAAAAATGCTTTAAAAATCAACTTATTAATATATTAATTTTATTTATCTTTTTTTGAATAAATTAAACCTTAGAATTATAATTTATACAAATTTGTTCAAGAATATATTTGATATAGTAAAGATATTCACAAGTTTATTAGTTTGTATTTCAATTGCTGTACACTAAAAAATAAAATATGTAAAATTCAATTTTCTAGATCAATTTGTCCTTTTTTATAAATTAAATTGAAAATCAATATATATAATAATCTGAGCAGGAAATATAAATGAGTGAAATTGGTTTTGAAGTCTTAATAGAAATAATATTATGAACATCCAATTTAGACTTTCGACTATTTCTCACAAATAAAAGAATATGTAATTTATAAAACAATCATAATAAAATCTATAAACTGGTATATATGTGAGAATACAATTTCTTATGAAAAAAGTAAGTTCTTGTCTATATAATGATTGCACATGGCTCAATAGTCTATAATATTTTTATATAGAGATTAGCCTATTCGAAAACTGATTGAGCCGATAATAGTAATGTAAAACAAACAGTAAATCAATGTGATAAGACATCAATGAAGTAAACAATAATAATCAATTAGATATATCGGCAAAAATATATTTGGAAAAATAACATTGCACAGCCGGTTATAAGAAACTTTACTAAAAAAACAAGAATAAGTTTCATATAATATAACAAGAGATATAAAGATATATATATTTTATATATAATACTATCGGATGTGTAAAAATGCCTTGATTAAGATTACTCCTGCAGGCATAACGGGTGTTTAAATGTTAATACTTTTTATTGCCAAATGAATACGAATTCAAATGTTAATAAGATCTATTATTCAATTAACGAATTGTAGAAAATGAAAGAGTTAAAATCTACGCCAATACGAAAACAAAATTTGATATACTTGCCAAACACAATTGCCTAAATATATTTACATAAAAACTTTAATAATATAATTTTAGTTGAAATTGGTCCAACGACCCAAAATTTCTCAACATGGTTAAAACGAAAAAAATAAAAAGAAAATATGATTTTATGGCTAATGAGCTAAGATTACTTAATAAAGCAAAGCTGAAATTATATATTATGCTATGAAATCGGACGGAATGGTGACATTTTTTCAAGATTTTACATAAAAGAGCTTAAAATCACATCAACTATTGAGGGATATAAATAAACCATCTTATTAATAAAAATTTTAGATATTATCTTTCTAAATTTTAATTAAAACATTGAAAAGGGATAAAAATAAATAGTAGAATTAAAAAAGTCATATAAAAGCTTGGGGATGGTAGCGTTGATGGATGCAAATTATGCATGAAAGAAATATTTCATACAATAAGAAACATAAATCTATAATAAAAACAATAAATTAATAAAATTGGCCTTAGCAACCTTTGATATGATTATAAATGTGAATCGCTTAAGAATACAAAGATTAAGATCGAATATAAATATTTTTTTAATTCGAATAAAATTAGTGTTTATTTAATGGCTAATAGATAGTTTTAACTACTGCTATAAATAAATATGTACTTAATTTCAACTGAGGGTTTTGCAATTTTACTCACCAATTCATTCACTTTAACATATCCATCTTCTTCAGCACGCATTTTTCACTCAAATAATTTCTTTCAATTATTCTATTTGATTCCAGCAAATAGAATATGTTTTGTGCTTTAAAGAACTTTCAAATTTATTTGTCCGATTCTTGTAATATTTCGCGGCCAAACCTTTCCAGATCATCGCTTATAGTATATTTCATTTTCATTTGCATAAAATTTATTAGCTAGTATATCATCTTTTTTTGAAATCTTTTCCATTTCTTATTCGAATCAAATAAATCCAGATTAGTGATATTAACTTCTATCAGAAATATTTATTTTCCTATTTTTATATATAAAAAAATCTGATTTATTAGGCTATATTTTAACATGTATTTTTTAATTCTGGTATTTATTCCAATAATAAAATTCTCATAGGCAATAACTTATCAAATTAAGTAAGATATCTTTTTTTTGAATTTTAATATCAAATTTATTACGTAGACGTAAATAAATATACTTAAGAGCGTCTCTGTGTTTTCTTGCATAATCATATCCTAGCCACAATTAGTAGAGAAGTGATTAATTACTTTATTGATACACTTAAGTAAGGAGGATATGAAGTTTATATATATAATAATTCAATTGTTTTTTACATAATTTTAAAATCACGTTAAACCAGTACGAATATTTACTAGAAGTCTCGGGATTTTAAAGCCTTTGAACAAACAATTGCTCATTTAATAATTGCTATTATTTCATTTCTCTATTTTTGTATATCATCAACTGATAAAATTTATTTATTTATTTTTTTCTTATGTAACAGTTTTAATGCTTAATAAAGCCATTCGAGTTCGTTATTAATTGATCAATATGTGAATTTTTAAATAGTGAACTACGAAAGCATCTTGAGCTTTATATAGAGTAAAAGAATGTATTTAAAGACAATATAAAAACTTAATGTAATAAAAACATATACCATTTCTAGATAAATTAAGGCGATTAATAAATATAGACTTTATGATTAGATAAGCAAAATAGAGTATTTTGTTATATGTGATCAGCACGACACTATATTGGTGCATAAAATTATAATAAAAAAATTTCGTTTGATTTAATGCTAAAAAATAAAGCCATAGTTACTCCAACTTCCTAAAAGGTATATATTGTTTAGATAGATATAGTACTTTTTCTAATTGCAATATTAATACCTAAGGGTAAAAAATTATTCAAATTTTGGTAATTATTGAGCTATGTGAACATATCTTTTATTACTAAAAAAAATTCTTGAGATTAAAGCTGTTTAAGAAATCATTAAGCTTGTAGATAGTATGTTTAAATAAAGTGAATTAATTAATTTATATCTTTGCCATATTAATATTTTACTAACAAAATTTAGTTATATAAGTATTACTAATCATTTTATATCTTTATACGTTAGAATATGTCGAAATAATTAAATATGGATTATATAGCATTTCAATGAATAAAATAAACTAATCATTTAGTTTAGAGTTATGTTTTATTTATATAAAGGTTATTGTCTTTATTATTGTTTCGTTTTCTTTATTCTATACGTGGTGGGCATGCATCATCACCACTATCCTAAAACTTCTTTACTGCTTCTTAAATTCTACTGTTCATTTCCATGTTATCCTCAATGCTGTGCCTGAACTTTAGTGAGATACTCTCTAAGAATTTTTTTAATACGATGGAATGGATATATGCCACTATAGTTGTGTGATATTAAACGCTTTCAATTAACCTTTGTGAAACATTGTCACTATACTGTGCCTCTGATTTATATAAATTTAATTTATTAAAAATTTTAGTATATACAAGGCATAATGAGATGCTTAGATGCATTCAGCTTCTACTAACCGATAAATATGGCATTAAAAAGAAAAAATTACGATCTTACTCGGTCCAGAGAGTCATGGAAAACAAAAGAGTCGCAATTTGTGTCGATACAAGGATAAGGACTGATATCCTAGTAAAAAATATTAGACCAGATATATATTCATTGACGCTAAGAAGGATAATAAAATTATTTTAGTTGTAGTTGGTATAACGAGTCAAGATAATCTCCAGATTGTTAAAACGGAGAAGAGGAAAAAATACGACTTCTTGGCGAATGAATTAAGTTTGCTATACAAATCAAAGACTAAAATAATACCTTATACTATTACATGGGACAATATAGTAGCCAAGTATCACAGAAATTATGCTAAGGAAGTATATATGATTTTTACAATAGAGGCATACATCCAATTTACCGTACATAAGAATACTTTTGAAACCATATAATTTGGGTACAGAAGAAGCATTGAGGATAATATGGACATAAGAGATCGAGTAGAAGAGGCCGTAGAAAGATCAAGAAAAGCTTTTGCCACTGGATGCTAATAGCAGACGATATAGAAAAAAGCCAAAGTATAACGCGATACTTACCATCCTAGTTTTAAATAAAGTCTTTGAGCATATACATCATCCATATTTTTTCAACAGCTACAATTGAATATGAATATACCTGCAACCTAGTTACTATTAACTATAATTATTTACTGCATTTAAAGTTGAATAACCAAATAGTAAGCATTTTTATTATTTGTAGGACCGACCATTCTTTCCATAAAGCGACATTTCCATCCTAAAAATATCAATAAATTCCATCTGAATGGTGTCATATTCCCCATATCTACTTTAGATCAATATATGTTTAATACTAACATGTTACTTAAATAAAATTTTATAAGACTTTTTTTTTGCAAATTTTATTTATTTATCGTATATATTTTCCTGATGTGTAGTTTTGAAGTCGTTGGTAAAAACATGCTCTAATGAATTTATAAATTAATATAGCCTCTGTTAAAGCAAAATATGTTATGCTGCACTCTTCTTTATGATTGATATTTTAAGTATTGAAATATATCTATATTTATTCAACGTTTCCTAAAATTTAAAAAAATATAAACACGTCTACCATTTCAATACTCTTCCACTTTCAGTATATTTACATATTTAAACCATTTATTTAGTTAAAATGTAATGACTTAAAGTTTTACTTTTTCAATTGAAACCATTCTTCTGCTTCTTATAATGATTCATGCATCCAAAGCTACATCTATTTTTGATAAGCTTAAATTATAAGACAATAACTTTTGTAATAACAAGATAGCAAAAAATAATATATAATACATAAGACATACAATTTACCTGATATTTATTACTTCTCTTAAATATCGAATAAAAATTGTATGATGTTTTAACTTTAAATTGCATAGCGATGCAAAATATTATTATAAAAAAGTACATCATAATCAAAGACATTATAATCAATATTAATTTATGAGATATAGCAAAGTATTAATGTCTATATTAGAATCATAGTCATAATACCACATATAGAAATATAATAAGATGATACATGTTTAATAGATATTATAATTAATCTAACTTCTACTTACATAAATAGAAAAATGTACAATTATTTATCTATAAACGAAGTTGAATCATCATCCGAGCCATAAAAAAATATCTTATATTATGATAAAAATTTTATAGTTCATTTGTAGAAACTTTCTACATCATTATATTACAAAGCTACATTTGTATTTTATATTTGTTAACAATATTATATTAATAGAATTGTGTATATAATTGATGAAAAGACTGTCTATAAAAGATAATATATCGCAAAAGATGCGAAATAAATACAACAAAGAATTAAAATATAAAATCATAGTCAATAAACTATTTTTTCTAATTAATTTTTAAAGTGATTTAAAACACGTGTTTCATACACAGAAAATAAATTTTTAAGTTTTACCACAAAAAATAAACAATGCCAGAAAAAATATATGATTTAATTGTTATTGGAGGTGGAAGTGCTGGTATAAGCACAGCAATTAGGTCTTCAGCTAATGGAGCCGATGTTTTGTTAATAGAAAAAAATTTATTAGGGGGAACATGTGTGAACTATGGCTGCATGCCCAAAAAACTTTGCCATATTATAAGCGACCATAAGTATCGAAGTGAAGCGTTATCGAGTGATATAATATATGGGGATTGTGAAATAGATTGGAAGAGATTCACAGAAATGCGAAATGCATATATATCACGACTAAATAATATTTATTATACAAAGCTAAAATCATCAGGTGTGAATGTTATACATGACTATGCGGTATTAGTAGGTGGAGGTGCTGTGGAAGTATCAGGTCGTACAATTAGAGGTAAAAATATTTTATTAGGAACTGGATCCAAACCAATAAGGTTAAATATCCCTGGAAGCGAATTTATAAAGACTAGCGATGATTTCTTTTTGCTAAATCATATTCCGAAAAAATTGGTTATTATTGGAACGGGTTATATTGCAGCCGAATTAGCATTTATTATCAGATCTATGGGAGGAGAAGTTATACTAATTGGAATTAGTGAAACTGTTCTGGAAAACTTTGACCCTTTAATAAGTGAAAGAGTGGCTAATGAATTAAAAATCAAGGGCTGTGAACTCATATTAGGAGCAAATACGGAAAAAATAATAAAAGAAGAAACTGGTTATACAGTTATAACGGATATTTGCAAAATAGAAGATGTTGAAATGATTATTGGAGCAATAGGTAGGTATTGCACATTTGAGTATAGCAAAGTGCCATTTGCTCAAAATAAAAGTTTTCTTCGGGTGGACGATTTTTTTATGACGTCAGTCCCTAATGTTTATGCTGTAGGTGATGTAATCGGGCCTAAAAACATGTTAACACCGGTTGCCATATTTTGTGGCAGAAAATTGGCTGATCATCTTTTTAAAAAAAAGGAATCTTCCTTAATCAAAAAATATGAAATATTCGAATATGTGCCAACCGCAGTTTTTACCAATCCTCCATGTGCCATGGTAGGATATACTGAGCCACAAGCAAGAAAGTTATTTAATGAAGTTGAAATACACCAGTCTGAATTTGTCAATTCCTTTTTCAGCCTTTGCGATAATAAAGAAAAAAGTGTTTTTAAAATCATTGTCGGAGATGGAAGAGTAGTAGGATTACATTTATTTGGAG
Organism: Astathelohania contejeani; assembly: GCA_014805555.1. NCBI lineage: Eukaryota > Fungi > Microsporidia > Astathelohaniidae > Astathelohania > Astathelohania contejeani. Next base: position 4,805 of record SBIQ01000161.1, on the reverse strand, counting down.
TGGGAAGTGATGAGATCATCCAAGGATTTGCAGTAGCTATCAAAAAAGGAATAACCTATGAAGATATTAAAAATACAATAGGTGTACATCCTACAGCAGCAGAAGAAGTGGTAACAATGAAATAAAGTCATGTTTTTATTTACATCATTTATTTTTCATTTATCAATATATGACATTTTAATTTGAAATTATTAATTAAATTTCCATTATTAAGCTTTTAAGGAAATGTCCAAATCAAGAAATTTAATATTAATTTATCAATAAAAAAAGTATATAAGTGAATTTAAAATTTATACACAATGAAATACTTTACATTATTAGTTGTGAGTACGACTATATTAGCTGGCACTAAATATGAGAAATGTTTAAAGAAGAAGTATAAGTGTTTATACGAATCATCTTCATCCTCTTCATATCCCTTGTGTACCGATCAAGAAACCATGATTTTAAAGACAGTCAAAGGATATAAAAACATAGAAGATAGCTGCTCATCTTCTTATCAATCCTGTTATAGCTATTCTTCTGAAATGTCCTGTAATAGATCGTCATCTAGTTCTGATGAACATGAATCTTATTCTGAAATTAATGAAGATTCAATGTCGATTCTTTGTAGAGAAAATTCATCTCGCCTAAGATATAGAAATGGTGTTCATCTGTTGAGAGATATTGAAATGCTTCTTAATATGTTAGTAAAAGATTTCGATAAGAATCATTGCAAAGGTGAAAGAAGAAAATATAAAACAAAAAAACATCATGTAGGAAATATCAGAAAACGTTTATTTGCACTTTTCCAACTAGGAAATCAATTCGTTTGCCGTAAGTATTTTGATCAATATTCTTCAGCAATCGAAAATATGCGATTATATCAAGCATATGAAATTCTTAAATTTGAATTTGGAGATGAAGATGAATCTGATGTATTATTTAGAAAGGCATTTAAGTATGAATTCAATGATAAAATGGAATTTACAAAATTCTCAGTAAAAAAGAATTTATTAAAACAAATGGAGTTCAAACGTTGCAATTATTTGTCTTCTTCAGAAGAAACGGATTCTATCGAGTTAAAAATTTGGGTGCCAGAAAAGAAAGTACAATACTGTGTACCTTGCAAATGTGCCAAAAATTATAAGGTTCTATTGCCAGAGGTACTTGTTGATCTAAATAAATTCAAATGTACAACAGTAGAGACAGATCTTATCTTAATGCGCTACATTTTATTGTACGTCGAAAAGCTACTGAAGTATAAGTTTGATTTGCAGTTGTTCCAGCAATTATTTACCGCTTTAGCACTGGCACCCAATCCCAAGCTAATCATCTTATCCAAACTTATTCTAATTGATTTGACTGGTAACTTACTTGCCTGCCGAATTAATCCTAAACTTATAAAGCTATATTGTGAAATTATGAAAAGTTCAATGAGTCGACATACTATTGATAAAAACCATAAGCATTTTATTGATATTGGTGCATGGTATCTATTTGGTGTTGATTGCAGTAAATAAATAAAATTGTATACATGTAGTTATTTAATATTGTTGACTTATTTATTGTATATACATTTATTCTTTTAATTACTCTTTTCATTTTTATACTATCATCCAATAACACTATCTTGCTTGTATTTATAAGTCACTCTTATAATATTTCATTCTTTGTCATTTATATCTCTTATTCAATACTTATATGCTAAGGAAATTGTCTTAAGCATTTTTTTCATTACGTTTTATCGATTATATTCTTCTATTTAGCTCCTTAAAATAACATCTGTAATATTTTATTGTTCCACTCTACATTTATAAAGAGGTATTATTTATACTTTAGCTTTAATTAAAAACCGCAATTCGTTTCCTAAAATATTTCAATTATAAAATATAATAATAACTACAAAATCGTCTTGAGTACAGAAGAAGCATTGAGGATGAGATAGACGTAAGAGATCAAGTAGAAGAAGCTGTGAAAAAATTTGGGGAAGCAAGTGCCACTGGATGCCAACCGCAGGCCATCGAAAATAAAGACAAAGAATAACATAACACTAACCCTTATCTAATAAATAAACTATAAAATCGTAATTATTGAGTCATATGTATGTAACTATCATTATTCTAAAGTAAATAACTAACTCAAGTAAACAAATGTAAATAGTATAACATAGTTATTAAAATAGTAAATGGTTGATAAGCTCGAAATAATAGCTACATTAATTATTTATCTTGAATAAATATATATTGTCATTTAATAATTAGTCTTTCACAACTCAATAGAATTTACTATATACAAATTTAATAAATAATGTTAAATGAACATGGAGTGCAATAGAATAAATTAGTTTTTATATATTTACTTATTTATATGTCACATGGAAATACTAATTTCTTTGCGAAGATATATGCTACTATATTTGAAAAGAAATATTTTCTATCACTATAAAATAATATTATTTTAGCATTTCGGCAAAGAGAATAGAATGTATAGCAGTTACGGTCCAAAAATCTTATGGTAATAATTGTATAAGAGGATACAATGAGATGTTAAGGTAATTTATTTAAAAATAAATATGGTCATAAGATTTCTGAAAATAAGTAATTTATGGTTTAGAGAATAACACATTAAAATTTGTTGGTTCAACGATAAGAATAGATGATCTTATAAACTATAATTGACCTGGCATACTTATTCACAATAAAATAACAAAGAAATTATTTAATTTGATATTGGTATAACAAATCAGGATAATTTTTAATTGGAACTGAGAAAAGAAGATGAAGTATAGCATATTGGAAACAAATTGTGGTTTTTAATTAAAGCTTAAGTATAAATAATACCTCCTTATAGATGTAGAGTGGAACAATGAAATATTATAGATGTTATTTTAAGGAGCTAAATAGAAGAATATAATCGATAAAACGTAATGAAAAAAATGCTTAAGACAATTTCCTTAGCATATAAGTATTGAATAAGAGATATAAATGACAAAGAATGAAATATTATAAGAGTGACTTATAAATACAAGCAAGATAGTGTTATTGGATGATAGTATAAAAATGAAAAGAGTAATTAAAAGAATAAATGTTTTTATAATTTAATGTAGCGGTCTCACCTAATAAAAGAAATAATTAAGAATATAAAAGCTAAAATTTCATAATACCAGAATAAGAACTAATATTTTAGTTAATCATAATCGACGGAAAAATTTATTTAAGATAAAAGATTAAATAAAACAATTTTAGTTGAAGTTGGCATAACAAGCTAAGAAAATCTTTAGCCAGTTGAGACGGAGAAAAAAAGAAGATACGGCCTTTTGGTTAATGAGCTGAGATTATGTTATATAGCCAAATGTATAATTATGGTTTATGCTATAGCGTGTGACGGAAATGGCAAATGTCATAGAGGTTACTTGACAAGCTAAGAATCGCACCAACTATTGAAGCATATATTCAATCTTTAATACTAAATTAGAGACTATTCCTAAAGTAAGGCGAAGCATTGTGAATGGCACAGAAAAAAATAGTGGAATTAAAGAAATGCTAAAGAAGCTTGTGAATACTAATCACTGATAGAAGAAAAGAAAATGAAAAAAATAAAAAGAATACCTTTTCAATTAAATGAATTAATAATTTAATATTTAAAATCTAATAATTTTATTTAATGAATGATTCTTCGTCTTAATAGTTGTGTTGTTTCCTATAACTTAAAAATTTTTCATAGCATTAATCGATATTACTGAATCTTTCCTTTTATTGCCTCATCTTTTGTCCAAATTCCCCTTTTCATACCTCTGTTGTACCAAGAATATAATTTGGAGTATTTTTTTATAGTTTACTAATAGTAATAAACTTTATTACGTAGGTATTATCACGCTTCATTTATAATTTTTGCGAAACTTCTAGCTGCACTCATCTCAACTCTTTATATACAATATTAGCATAATTTTGTCTTTATATAATAAAACTGAATCATCAGCCGATAGCTTATATTTTCTTCTTTTATGTTTAAGCAAGTTGAAAGTTATTACGATATACTAATACACCTCTAACATGCTCATCTCATTCAGATTTTATTATATATAAAAGAAGTTCGATTAATCGTATAACATAAAATTTATTATTATGATATTGTTATTAATTTATATTTCAGCTTTTTCTTTTATTTTCATAAAATTTCTATACTGAATGTCATCTTATTGATAAGTCAAACAACGTTTATAACTACAATACGGATGCATATAAACACTAAATATGCCATTCGATGTACCCGTAATAATGTTTTTATGCGAATATCCATATAATCCTTGTTATTTTCTATTTTCCCATGATTATATCAAGATAATTATTATTCTTATGTATAATTTATATTAAAAGTTACATATTTTCGTTATAAAGATTTTCCGCAAAATGGAATTTTATATAAATTTCATATAATTATAGGAGCATTGAAGATAAATTTAATATAACAATAGTGATCGAGGATGAGATTGAGAGGCTTAAAAATGCGACTTGAGATGGTTTATAACTATAAGCAAGTATAAAAAAGAAAGTTGATGGCAATAAAATATAATTCTTTATTAAATAAATATATAATTTAAAATTATTCGTCCGAAACGACGTTAAACTAGGACGAGAATTTACTAGTAGTTTTGGGTGTCAGAAGCTGCTAGACGAGTACAAACTTGGAATTCAAGTCCAAAACTGTCTATCCATGTGTGTGTTTTGTAGATGGCCAACTTACCAATTTTCTTCATTCCTCTTCAGAGGTGGGAGTTTTAGAGGTTTGTTTAAAAGCCATCAAGTTTCACACATATATGGCAT